>CALYMW010000137.1:0-21000 GCA_944588485.1 Phosphuga atrata | reverse complement strand
GACAGACAAAACTAGACAGACAAGACTAGACAGACAAGACTAGACAGACAAGACTAGACAGACAAGACTAGACAGACAAGACTAGACAGACAAGACTAGATAGACAAGACTAGACAGACAAGACTAGACAGACAAGAATAGACAGACAAGAATAGACAGACAAGACTAGACAGACAAGACTAGACAGACAACTAGACAGACAAGACTAGACAGACAAGACTAGACAGACAAAACTAGACAGACAAGACTAGACAGACAAGACTAGACAGACAAGACTAGACAGACAAGACTAGACAGACAAGACTAGACAGACAAGACTAGACAGACAAGACTAGACAGACAAGACTAGACAGACAAGACTAGACAGACAAGACTAGACAGACAAGACTAGACAGACAAGACTAGACAGACAAGACTAGACAGACAAGACTAGACAGACAAGACTAGACAGACAAGACTAGAGAGACAAGACTAGACAGACAAGACTAGACAGACAAGACTAGACAGACAAGACTAGACAGACAAGACTAGACAGACAAGACTAGACAGACAAGACTAGACAGACAAGACTAGACAGACAAGACTAGACAGACAAGACTAGACAGACAAGACTAGACAGACAAGACTAGACAGACAAGACTAGACAGACAAGACTAGACAGACAAGACTAGACAGACAAGACTAGACAGACAAGACTAGACAGACAAGACTAAACAGACAAGACTAGACAGACAAGACTAGACAGACAAGACTAGACAGAAAAGACTAGACAGACAAGACTAGACAGACAAGTCTAGACAGACAAGACTAGACAGACAAGACTAGACAGACATGACTAGACAGACTAGACTAGACAGACAAGACTAGACAGACAAGACTAGGCAGACAAGACTAGACAGACAAGACTAGATAGACAAGACTAGACAGACAAGACTAGACAGACAAGACTAGATAGACAAGACTAGACAGACAAGACTAGGCAGACAAAACTAGACAGACAAGACTAGACAGACAAGACTAGACAGACAAGACTAGACAGACAAGACTAGACAGACAAGACTAGACAGACAAGACTAGACAGACAAGACTAGACAGACAAGACTAGAAAGACAAGACTAGACGGACAAGACTAGACAGACAAGACTAGACAGACAAGACTAGACAGACAAGACTATACAGACAAGACTAGACAGACGAGACTAGACAGACAAGACTAGACAGACAAGACTAGACAGTCAAGACTAGACAGACAAGACTAGACAGACAAGACTAGACAGACAAGACTAGACAGACAAGTCTAGACAGACAAGACTAGACAGACAAGACTAGACAGACAAGACTAGACAGACAAGACTAGACAGACAAGACTAGACAGACAAGAACAGACAGACAAGACTAGACAGACAAGACTAGACAGACAAGACTAGACAGACAAGACTAGACAGACAAGACTAGACAGACAAGACTAGACAGACAAGACTAGACAGACAAGACTAGACAGACAAGACTAGACAGACAAGACTAGACAGACATGACTAGACAGACAAGACTAGACAGACAAGACTAGACAGACAAGACTAGGCCAACAAGACTAGACAGACAAGACTAGATAGACAAGACTAGACAGACAAGACTAGACAGACAAGACTAGACAGACAAAACTAGACAGACAAGACTAGACAGACAAGACTAGACAGACAAGACTAGACAGACAAGACTAGACAGACAAGACTAGACAGACAAGACTAGACAGACAAGACTAGACAGACAAGACTAGACAGACAAGACTAGACAGACAAGACTAGACAGACAAGAATAGACAGACAAGACTAGACATACAAGACTAGACAGACAAGACTAGACAGACAAGACTAGACAGACAAGACTAGACAGACAAGACTAGACAGACAAGACTAGACAGACAAGACTAGACAGACAAGACCAGACAGACAAGACTAGACAGACAAGACTAGACAGACAAGACTAGACAGACAAGACTAGACAGACAAGACTAGACAGACAAGACTAGACAGACAAGACTAGACAGACAAGACTAGACAGACAAGACTAGACAGACAAGACTAGACAGACAAGACTAGACAGACAAGACTAGACAGACCAGACTAGACAGACAAGACTAGACAGACAAGACTAGACCGACAAGACTAGACAGACAAGACTAGACAGACAAAACTAGACAGACAAGACTAGACAGACAAGATTAGACAGACAAGACTAGACAGACAAGACTAGACAGACAAGACTAGACAGACAAGACTAGACAGACAAGACTAGACAGACAAGACTAGACAGACAAGACTAGACAGACAAGACTAGACAGACAAGACTAGACAGACAAGACTAGACAGACAAGACTAGACAGACAAGACTAGACAGAAAAGACTAGACAGACAAGACTAGACAGACAAGTCTAGACAGACAAGACTAGACAGACAGGACTAGACAGACATGACTAGACAGACAAGACTAGACAGACAAGACTAGACAGACTAGACAGACAAGACTAGACAGACAAGACTAGACAGACAAGACTAGACAGACAAGACTAGACAGACAAGACTAGACAGACAAGACTAGACAGACAAGACTAGACAGACAAGACTAGACAGACAAGACTAGACAGACAAGACTAGACAGACAAGACTAGACAGACAAGACTAGACAGACAAGACTAGACAGACAAGACTAGACAGACAAGACTAGACAGACACTAGACAGACAAGACTAGACAGACAAGACTAGACAGACAAGACTAGACAGACAAGACTAGACAGACAAGACTAGACAGACAAGACTAGACAGACAAGACTAGACAGACAAGACTAGACAGACAAGACTAGACAGACAAGACTAGACAGACAAGACTAGACAGACAAGACTAGACAGACAAGACTAGACAGACAAGACTAGACAGACAAGACTAGACAGACAAGACTAGACAGACAAGACTGAACAGACAAGACTAGACAGACAAGACTAGACAGACAAGACTAGACAGACAAGACTAGACAGACAAGACTAGACAGACAAGACTAGACAGACAAGACTAGACAGACAAGACTAGACAGACAAGACTAGACAGACAAGACTAGACAGACAAGACTAGACAGACAAGACTAGACAGACAAGACTAGACAGACAAGACTAGACAGACAAGACTAGACAGACAAGACTAGACAGACAAGACTAGACAGACAAGACTAGACAGACAAGACTAGACAGACAAGAAATAGACAGACAAGACTAGACAGACAAGACTAGACAGACAAGACTAGACAGACAAGACTAGACAGACAAGACTAGACAGACAAGACTAGACAGACAAGACTAGACAGACAAGACTAGACAGACAAGACTAGACAGACAAGACTAGACAGACAAGACTAGACAGACAAGACTAGACAGACAAGACTAGACAGACAAGACTAGACAGACAAGACTAGACAGACAAGACTAGACAGACAAGACTAGACAGACAAGACTAGACAGACAAGACTAGACAGACAAGACTAGACAGACAAGACTAGACAGACAAGACTAGACAGACAAGACTAGACAGACAAGACTAGACAGACAAGACTAGACAGACAAGACTAGACAGACAAGACTAGACAGACAAGACTAGACAGACAAGACTAGACAGACAAGACTAGACAGACAAGACTAGACAGACAAGACTAGACAGACAAGACTAGACAGACAAGACTAGACAGACAAGACTAGACAGACAAGACTAGACAGACAAGACTAGACAGACAAGACTAGACAGACAAGACTAGACAGACAAGACTAGACAGACAAGACTAGACAGACAAGACTAGACAGACAAGACTAGACAGACAAGGACTAGACAGACAAGACTAGACAGACAAGACTAGACAGACAAGACTAGACAGACAAGACTAGACAGACAAGACTAGACAGACAAGACTAGACAGACAAGACTAGACAGGCAAGACTAGACAGACAAGACTAGACAGACAAGACTAGACAGACAAGACTAGACAGACAAGACTAGACAGACAAGACTAGACAGACAAGACTAGACAGACAAGACTAGACAGACAAGACTAGACAGACAAGACTAGACAGACAAGACTAGACAGACAAGACTAGACAGACAAGACTAGAACAGACAAGACTAGACAGACAAGACTAAGACAGACAAGACTAGACAGACAAGACAAGACAGACAAGACTAGACAGACAAGACTAGACAGACAAGACTAGACAGACAAGACTAGACAGACAAGACTAGACAGACAAGACTAGACAGACAAGACTAGACAGACAAGACTAGACAGACAAGACTAGACAGACAAGACTAGACAGACAAGACTAGACAGACAAGACTAGACAGACAAGACTAGACAGACAAGACTAGACAGACAAGACTAGACAGACAAGACTAGACAGACAAGACTAGACAGACAAGACTAGACAGACAAGACTAGACAGACAAGACTAGACAGACAAGACTAGACAGACAAGACTAGACAGACAAGACTAGACAGACAAGACTAGACAGACAAGACTAGACAGACAAGACTAGACAGACAAGACTAGACAGACAAGACTAGACAGACAAGACTAGACAGACTAGACAAGACTAGACAGACAAGACTAGACAGACAAGACTAGACAGACAAGACTAGACAGACAAGACTAGACAGACAAGACTAGACAGACAAGACTAGACAGACAAGACTAGACAGACAAGACTAGACAGACAAGACTAGACAGACAAGACTAGACAGACAAGACTAGACAGACAAGACTAGACAGACAAGACTAGACAGACAAGACTAGACAGACAAGACTAGACAGACAAGACTAGACAGACAAGACTAGACAGACAAGACTAGACAGACAAGACTAGACAGACAAGACTAGACAGACAAGACTAGACAGACAAGACTAGACAGACAAGACTAGACAGACAAGACTAGACAGACAAGACTAGACAGACAAGACTAGACAGACAAGACTAGACAGACAAGACTAGACAGACAAGACTAGACAGACAAGACTAGACAGACAAGACTAGACAGACAAGACTAGACAGACAAGACTAGACAGACAAGACTAGACAGACAAGACTAGACAGACAAGGACTAGACAGACAAGACTAGACAGACAAGACTAGACAGACAAGACTAGACAGACAAGACTAGACAGACAAGACTAGACAGACAAGACTAGACAGACAAGACTAGACAGACAAGACTAGACAGACAAGACTAGACAGACAAAGACTAGACAGACAAGACTAGACAGACAAGACTAGACAGACAGACTAGACAGACAAGACTAGACAGACAAGACTAGACAGACAAGACTAGACAGACAAGACTAGACAGACAAGACTAGACAGACAAGACTAGACAGACAAGACTAGACAGACAAGACTAGACAGACAAGACTAGACAGACAAGACTAGACAGACAAGACTAGACAGACAAGACTAGACAGACAAGACTAGACAGACAAGACTAGACAGACAAGACTAGACAGACAAGACTAGAACAGACAAGACTAGACAGACAAGACTTAGACAGACAAGACTAGACAGACAAGACTAGACAGACAAGACTAGACAGACAAGACTAGACAGACAAGACTAGACAGACAAGACTAGACAGACAAGACTAGACAGACAAGACTAGACAGACAAGACTAGACAGACAAGACTAGACAGACAAGACTAGACAGACAAGACTAGACAGACAAGACTAGACAGACAAGACTAGACAGACAAGACTAGACAGAGCAAGGACTAGACAGACAAGACTAGACAGACAAGACAAGACAGACAAGACTAGACAGACAAGACTAGACAGACAAGACTAGACAGACAAGACTAGACAGACAAGACTAGACAGACAAGACTAGACAGACAAGACTAGACAGACAAGACAAGACAGACAAGACTAGACAGACAAGACTAGACAGACAAGACTAGACAGACAAGGACTAGACAGACAAGACTAGACAGACAAGACTAGACAGACAAGACTAGACAGACAAGACTAGACAGACAAGACTAGACAGACAAGACTAGACAGACAAGACTAGACAGACAAGGACTAGACAGACAAGACTAGACAGACAAGACTAGACAGACAAGACTAGACAGACAAGACTAGACAGACAAGACTAGACAGACAAGACTAGACAGACAAGACTAGACAGACAAGACTAGACAGACAAGACTAGACAGACAAGACTAGACAGACAAGACTAGACAGGCAAGACTAGACAGACAAGACTAGACAGACAAGACTAGACAGACAAGACTAAACAGACAAGACTAGACAGACAAGACTAGACAGACAAGACTAGACAGACAAGACTAGACAGACAAGACTAGACAGACAAGACAAGACAGAAAAGACTAGAGAGACAAGACTAGACAGACAAGACTAGACAGGCAAGACTAGACAGACAAGACAAGACAGACAAGACAAGACAGACAAGACTAGACAGACAAGACTAGACAGACAAGGCTAGACAGACAAGACTAGACACACAAGACTAGACAGACAAGACTAGACAGACAAGACTAGACAGACAAGACTAGACAGACAAGACTAGACAGACAAGACTAGACAGACAAGACTAGACAGGCAAGACTAGACAGACAGGACTAGACAGACAAGACTAGACAGACAAGACTAGACAGACAAGACTAGACAGACAAGACTAGACAGACAAGAATAGACAGACAAGACTAGACAGACAAGACTAGACAGACAAAACTAGACAGACAAGACTAGACAGACAAGACTAGACAGACAAGACTAGACAGACAAGACTAGACAGACAAGACTAGACAGACAAGACTAGACAGACAAGACTAGACAGACAATACTAGACAGACAAGGCTAGACAGACAAGGCTAGACAGACAAGACTAGACAGACAAGACTAGACAGGACAAGACTAGACAGACAAGACTAGACAGACAAGACTAGACAGACAAGACTAGACAGACAAGACTAGACAGACAAGACTAGACAGACAAGACTAGACAGACAAGAACTAGACAGACAAGACTAGACAGACAAGACTAGACAGACAAGACTAGACAGGACAAGACTAGACAGACAAGACTAGACAGACAAGACTAGACAGACAAGACTAGACAGACAAGACTAGACAGACAAGACTAGACAGACAAGACTAGACAGACAAGACTAGACAGACAAGACTAGACAGACAAGACTAGACAGACAAGACTAGACAGACAAGACTAGACAGACAAGACTAGACAGACAAGACTAGACAGACAAGACTAGACAGACAAGACTAGACAGACAAGACTAGACAGACAAGACTAGACAGACAAGACTAGACAGACAAGACTAGACAGACAAGACTAGACAGACAAGACTAGACAGACAAGACTAGACAGACAAGACTAGACAGACAAGACTAGACAGACAAGACTAGACAGACAAGACTAGACAGACAAGACTAGACAGACAAGACTAGACAGACAAGACTAGACAGACAAGACTAGACAGACAAGACTAGACAGACAAGACTAGACAGACAAGACTAGACAGACAAGACTAGACAGACAAGACTAGACAGACAAGACTAGACAGACAACAGACAAGACTAGACAGACAAGACTAAGACAGACAAGACTAGACAGACAAGACTAGACAGACAAGACTAGACAGACAAGACTAGACAGACAAGACTAGACAGACAAGACTAGACAGACAAGACTAGACAGACAAGACTAGACAGACAAGACTAGACAGACAAGACTAGACAGACAAGACTAGACAGACAAGACTAGACAGACAAGACTAGACAGACAAGACTAGACAGACAAGACTAGACAGACAAGACTAGACAGACAAGACTAGACAGACAAGACTAGACAGACAAGACTAGACAGACAAGACTAGACAGACAAGACTAGACAGACAGACAAGACTAGACAGACAAGACAGACAAGACTAGACAGACAAGACTAGACAGACAAGACTAGACAGACAAGACTAGACAGACAAGACTAGACAGACAAGACTAGACAGACAAGACTAGACAGACAAGACTAGACAGACAAGACTAGACAGACAAGACTAGACAGACAAGACTAGACAGACAAGACTAGACAGACAAGACTAGACAGACAAGACTAGACAGACAAGACTAGACAGACAAGACTAGACAGACAAGACTAGACAGACAAGACTAGACTGACAGAAAGACTAGACAGACAAGACTAGACAGACAAGACTAGACAGACAAGACTAGACAGACAAGACTAGACAGACAAGACTAGACAGACAAGACTAGACAGACAAGACTAGACAGACAAGACTAGACAGACAAGACTAGACAGACAAGACTAGACAGACAAGACTAGACAGACAAGACTAGACAGACAAGACTAGACAGACAAGACTAGACAGACAAGACTAGACAGACAAGACTAACAGACAAGACTAGACAGACAAGACTAGACAGACAAGACTAGACAGACAAGACTAGACAGACAAGACTAGACAGACAAGACTAGACAGACAAGACTAGACAGACAAGACTAGACAGACAAAGACTGACAGACTAGACAGACAAGACTAGACAGACAAGACTAGACAGACAAGACTAGACAGACAAGACTAGACAGACAAGACTAGACAGACAAGACTAGACAGACAAGACTAGACAGACAAGACTAGACAGACAAGACTAGACAGACAAGACTAGACAGACCAAGACTAGACAGACAAGACTAGACAGACAAGACTAGACAGACAAGACTAGACAGACAAGACTAGACAGACAAGACTAGACAGACAAGACTAGACAGACAAGACTAGACAGACAAGACTAGACAGACAAGACTAGACAGACAAGACTAGACAGACAGACTAGACAGACAAGACTAGACAGACAAGACTAGACAGACAAGACTAGACAGACAAGACTAGACAGACAAGACTAGACAGACAAGACTAGACAGACAAGACTAGACAGACAAGACTAGACAGACAAGACTAGACAGACAAGACTAGACAGGACAAGACTAGACAAGACTAGACAGACAAGACTAGACAGACAAGACTAGACAGACAAGACTAGACAGACAAGACTAGACAGACAAGACTAGACAGACAAGACTAGACAGACAAGACTAGACAGACAAGACTAGACAGACAAGACTAGACAGACAAGACTAGACAGACAAGACTAGACAGACAAGACTAGACAGACAAGACTAGACAGACAAGACTAGACAGACAAGACTAGACAGACAAGACTAGACAGACAAGACTAGACAGACAAGACTAGACAGACAAGACTAGACAGACAAGACTAGACAGACAAGACTAGACAGACAAGACTAGACAGACAAGACTAGACAGACAAGACTAGACAGACAAGAACTAGACAGACAAGACTAGACAGACAAGACTAGACAGACAAGACTAGACAGACAAGACTAGACAGACAAGACTAGACAGACAAGACTAGACAGACAAGACTAGACAGACAAGACTAGACAGACAAGACTAACAGACAAGACAGACAGACAAGACTAGACAGACAAGACTAGACAGACAAGACTAGACAGACAAGACTAGACAGACAAGACTAGACAGACAAGACTAGACAGACAAGACTAGACAGACAAGACTAGACAGACAAGACTAGACAGACAAGACTAGACAGACAAGACTAGACAGACAAGACTAGACAGACAAGACTAGACAGACAAGACTAGACAGACAAGACTAGACAGACAAGACTAGACAGACAAGACTAGACAGACAAGACTAGACAGACAAGACTAGACAGACAAGACTAGACAGACAAGACTAGACAGACAAGACTAGACAGACAAGACTAGACAGACAAGACTAGACAGACAAGACTAGACAGACAAGACTAGACAGACAAGACTAGACAGACAAGACTAGACAGACAAGACTAGACAGACAAGACTAGACAGACAAGACTAGACAGACAAGACTAGACAGACAAGACTAGACAGACAAGACTAGACAGACAAGACTAGACAGACAAGACTAGACAGACAAGACTAGACATACAAGACTAGACAGACAAGACTAGACAGACAAGACGAGACAGACAAGACTAGACAGACAAGACTAGACCAGACAAGACTAGACAGACAAGACTAGACAGACAAGACTAGACAGACAAGACAGACAGACAAGACTAGACAGACAAGACTAGACAGACAAGACTAGACAGACAAGACTAGACAGACAAGACTAGACAGACAAGACTAGACAGACAAGACTAGACAGACAAGACTAGACCGACAAGACTAGACCGACAAGACTAGACAGACAAGACTAGACAGACAAGACTAGACAGACAAGACTAGACAGACAAGACTAGACAGACAAGACTAGACAGACAAGACTAGACAGACAAGACTAGACAGACAAGACTAGACAGACAAGACTAGACAGACAAGACTAGACAGACAAGACTAGACAGACAAGACTAGACAGACAAGACTAGACAGACAAGACTAGACAGACAAGACTAGACAGACAAGACTAGACAGACAAGACTAGACAGACAAGACTAGACAGACAAGACTAGACAGACAAGACTAGACAGACAAGACTAGACAGACAAGACTAGACAGACAAGACTAGACAGGCAAGACTAGACAGACAAGACTAGACAGACAAGACTAGACAGACAAGACTAGACAGACAAGACTTGACAGACAAGACTAGACAGACAAGACTAGACAGACAAAACTAGACAGTTAAGACTAGACAGACAAGACTAGACAGACAAGACTAGACAGACAAGACCAGACAGACAAGACTAGACAGACAAGACTAGACAGACAAGACTAGACAGACAAGACTAGACAGGACAATACTAGACAGACAAGGCTAGACAGACAAGGCCTAGACAGACAAGACTAGACAGACAAGACTAGACAGACAAGACTAGACATACAAGACTAGACAGACAAGACTAGACAGACAAGACTAGACAGACAAGACTAGACAGACAAGACTAGACAGACAAGACTAGACAGACAAGACTAGACAGACAAGACTAGACAGACAAGACTAGACAGACAAGACTAGACAGACAAGACTAGACAGACAAGACTAGACAGACAAGACTAGACAGACAAGACTAGACAGACAAGACTAGACAGACAAGACTAGACAGACAAGACTAGACAGACAAGACTAGACAGACAAGACTAGACAGACAAGACTAGACAGACAAGACTAGACAGACAAGACTAGACAGACAAGACTAGACAGACAAGACTAGACAGACAAGACTAGACAGACAAGACTAGACAGACAAGACTAGACAGACAAGACTAGACAGACAAGACTAGACAGACAAGACTAGACAGACAAGACTAGACAGACAAGACTAGACAGACAAGACTAGACAGACAAGACTAGACAGACAAGACTAGACAGACAAGACTAGACAGACAAGACTAGACAGACAAGACTAGACAGACAAGACTAGACAGACAAGACTAGACAGACAAGACTAGACAGACAAGACTAGACAGACAAGACTAGACAGACAAGACTAGACAGACAAGACTAGACAGACAAGACTAGACAGACAAGACTAGACAGACAAGACTAGACAGACAAGACTAGACAGACAAGACTAGACAGACAAGACTAGACAGACAAGACTAGACAGACAAGACTAGACAGACAAAACTAGACAGACAAGACTAGACAGACAAGACTAAGTCTGGCCATAAAAAATGGTGGGCGCTAGTGAAGCAAGTGAAAAGATCTGCAATTATTGTGGGAAAACTGCAAAAGAAAGTGTTTTTTGTTTAAAATGTAAACATATTTATCACCCCGGCTGCATGGCACATAGAAAAACAAGAGGCAACTTGTGTGATCACGTATTCCAGGAACCTGAGGAAGTGACTGGACAAAACGAGGAAAACACTGCTATCAACATTAATAACAGCACTGCACTGGAAAGGGAAAATGAACTCCTAAAACAACTCGTGGCCGAAATGAAGGACAAAAACAACATCTTAAAGGAGCAAGTTACACTACTCAAAGAAAAGATTGAGGTTTTGGTCACAATTCAGAAGCGGGAAGAAAATAAACAAACAGCCCAGCCTGGAACGTCGCAGGCAAGTTCTACCATCTACCGACAGAATTACATTAACATTGCAGAAGTAGATTCGCAGGTAGTACCGGCAACCCAAAGACCACCAATTTTCCTAAATCCACAAATTGAAGAATTTGCAAATCAAAGATCGTTAATACAAACAGAGAATGAAGCAGCTATGAATCAAACAACACATAACCAGAGAAAACGACCAGCCATTGGAAAAAGAATAGTTCCCGAGGAAGAAAAAACAACAGCATTCGTTGGCAGAGAAGTAACGCCAAAAATATGGATACATATCTCGAGAGCAAGAGACCATGTCAATGTTAACACCATATTAAAATATCTAGCGGATAAGTCTGGAAAAACCGAAAATAATTTTGTGGTAGAAGAACTAAAAGCTGAAAAACAAATACCGCACAACAAAAGCTTTAAAGTTGGGGTACTTATGGATATGAAAGACCAGGTTTACGAGGATTCTTTCTGGCCAGAAGGCATTCGGCACCAGAGATTCAATTTCCGTATTGAGAAGAGAAGAAGACAAGAAATATTTCCAAGAATAAACCCAAGAAGAAGCAACTCGTAGAAAAATATAGTTTAATTAATCAAAATTGTCAATCAATCGGCAACTCCGTGGATCGAATCGAACAGATGATAGAACAGCACCCAGATTGTAAATTATTAATCTTAACAGAACAGTGGAAAAGCAGAGAACAACTAAATACATACGTTATAAAAAACTTGAAATGAAAATCTTGTTTCTGCCGAAAGGAAGGAAAACACGGAGGAGTTGCACTATACGCTAATAAAATAATATCTAATGAACACAGAAAGGACATTAACGCAATGGCCGAAAGATATGTTTTAGAATGTGCAGCGTTAGAAACTAACATCGACAAAGAGCCTGTATTAGTAATTGGAATCTACAGGACCCCCCTTTCCAATATTGAGCGATTCTTTGACAAACTATATAAACTGCTAAAGAAAGTCACTAAGGAAAATAAAAAAATCATCATAGCAGGCGACTTCAACATAAACATAATGAAGCAAACTCTAAAAAGAGAACAATTTATTCAAATGTTGGATTCCTTCAATCTTAAACTAACACTAAAGGATGTTAGTTACCCATCATCTGGTTCTTGTTTGGATAATATTGCTTCAAATGTAGAGTGGAAACACTCAACGATGACAATGAATCACAACATATCAGACCATTATGCTCAGAGAATAATATTTTATATTACAAAACATAAACATAACTGTACATACAGAAACTTTTCAGAAGAAAACAAAGAAAACTTTAAAGAATACCTAAGGAGGGAAACATGGGACAACATATATAAGTTGAATAATAAGGACGTGGATAAACAATGGAATATGTTTATGGAGACATTTATTTTCGCCTTCGAGGAAAACTTCCCGAAAATATCAACACGCGGCAAACAAAACAACAAACGAATATTTGATACTAAAGAGTTAAAAGAAATAAAAACACAATTGGATTTACTACAAACTCTAGCCCAATTCGGCAACAACTTTAAAAAACAATACAATCAGACACACCGAAAGTACATATCCACATTAAAGGAAGAAAAACGGAAACATTTTGGAAAAATAATAGAAGAAAGCGATAATACAACAAAAGCTACATGGAAAGTGGTGAGGAAAATAGCTAATACCAAGGATAAAAATGACGAAGACCTCACAAACACAATTCCGAATTCAATCTCGATTGTTAACATAAATGGGTTCTACGCCGAAAGAGCACCAAATTTATTAAAAAGTTTAAGTAGCACAGAACATCAAGATAGTATACCCCAAAACCCTAAAACAATGTTCCTTAATCCTATTACGGCAGAAGAAATTGGTACCATTATTAAAAATCAGAAAAACAATAAAAGTACAGGATACAATGGAATCTCTATGGTCATTATAAAATATATTGGAAATGAAATAATAAGCCAACTGGAACACATATTAAATAATGCCCTAGAATACGGAATATACCCCAAGCAAATGAAGGTGTCAATGATCCGGCCAATATATAAAAGCGGGGAGATATAAGTCTACAAACATCATTCTCCAAATTATTTGAGAAGTTAATAACAAACAGAATTACCGCTTTTATAACTCACACTAAAATATTATGCGAAGAACAACATGGCTTTATAAAGAGAAGATCCGTGGAAACAGCATGTTTTAACTTTATAAAAGATATACATGTAAACTTGGAACATCAAAATATCCCTTGTGGTATCCTATTAGACCTGTCAAAGGCATATGATACAATAGACCACTCGTTATTTGTTAAGAAACTCGGCAAATATGGAATGAGGGGAAAAGTTACTGATCTTATTAAATCATACCTCTACAACAGAAGACAGCTAACCCAAATAAACACAATAGAGGGTCAAAGTAAATCAAGCACTAGAGTGGTAAACATTGGTATACCACAGGGCAGTGTCTTAGGGCCGATACTGTTCACCCTCTATAGCAACGACCTTCCACAAGTAATAAATAGAACACAACATCAGATAATAAACTACGCGGGCGATACAACTATATTAACGATAAATAAAAATATAGAAGACGTAACGACGAATTTACTTACGACAATGAACAATTTAATGAACTGGTTTACAGAAAATAGGATGGTATTAAACAAGGAAAAGACAAAATTAATTATATTCAAAACAAAACGAAACACAAGAAGAGACCCAGCAGATGTTAAAATAACCAACGAAAAGATAGAGTACCAACAGTATGTCCGACTGTTAGGATTGACAATTGACAGAAATCTGGACTGGACGCAGCATACGAACGAGTTAGCAAAAAAATTAAACAGAACAGTATATGCCCTAAGAATACTCAAAAAATATATATCTACAGAGGTACTCAAGACCGTGCATTTCAGCAACTTTCATAGCCACTTAAAATTCTGTATAATGTTTTGGGGAGGAGGAAATAGCAGCAATACAGTCTTCAAAATCCAAAAACAAGCTGTAAGAATCTTAAAAGGCCTAGCTTGCAGTCTTGCAGAGGAGAATTCAAAACGGCACACATTCTAACCACTACAGGAACTTATATATATGAAATCTTAAAATTTACATTTAAATATCGAAACTTATTTCTTTGTCACACAAAGATCGATAATGACAAAAACACAAGAAATCAGCACAACTATATATTGCCAAAACACAAGCTAACACTCACCGAAACAGGTCCACCTTATATAAACCTCAAATTATTTAACACACTCCCCAATACATTAAAAAGCATAACAAATTTTAATAAATTTAAGAAAGAAATATGGAAACTGTTATTAGATCTAGAACCATATAATGTAACTGAATATTATTTAAAAGTATAAATATTGGATATTATAATATATTGGACACATTTCACTTAGTTTTAAGAAAATATATGTACCTATTCATTAGAATAAGCTTATATTAGGTAAACTTAGATAGTGAAATAAATTATTTTGATTTGATTTGATTTGATTTGACTATACAGACAAGACTAGACAGACAAGACTAGACCGACAAGACTAGACAGACAAGACTAGACAGACAAGACTAGACAGACAGGAGTAGACAGACAGGACTAGACAGACAGGACTAGACAGACAGGACTAGACAGACAGGACTAGACAGACAAGACTAGACAGACAAGACTCATTCAGATGCTACAGCATCACTATTTCACATGTTTTCCACTGGTCAAGATAAAACAAAGTACAAAGTCCTGGGTCACAAAAGAAATTATATTCTCAAGCAAAAATCTAAAGGATCCGTATATTCTGCAAAAAAAAATTCATGTTTTAAAAGAAAAGTATTTGCAAAACAAGTGTGAGCATAACAGACTAGTTATACAGACAAAACGTGACTTCTATAATAGGAAAATTGAACAGGGAGCAAACTATCAGAAATCTCTATGGCAATCAATAAACGAGCTCAGCAACAAAAATATAAATAAAGTGAATATGAAAATAAATATTAATGGATGCGATATTGAAGAACCAAAGCAACTAGCCGATACGTTCAATAAGTTTTTTAAAAATGCTAATCTGATGACAGCACAAAACATTAAACCGACTCATATTAGTAACGACCATATTCTCTTCAACGAAAAGTCAATGTATCTGGAAAATTACTCAATCGCGGAAATGTCAGAAATTTTACAAGAACTGAAAAATAAATCCAGCTGCGGGCCGGACCTATTGCCTTGCAATATTATAAAGGAATTTAGCAATGTACTAGTTGCACCAATAACAGATATAATAAATTGTTCATTTGACAACGAGACATATCCAACAGTTCTCAAAATATCCGAAATTATTCCCGTCCATAAAAAGGGCGACAAAACAAAAGTTGAAAATTACCGGCCAATATCTCTAGTATCTGTAATCGCTAAAATACTGGAATACTCCATGGTACGAAGATTAGGACAGTTCATTAACAAACACAACTTAATACCGGTGGCACAACATGGCTTCAGAAAAAATAAATCCACAACAACAGCTATACCTTCTACAACAGAGTACTTAGTGAGGTAGACAAAGGTAAATCTCCGGTCGGGATCTTTTGCGACTTGTCGAAGGCATTCGACTGCGTCTCTCACGATGTATTGGTGGACAAGCTGTACATCTATGGGATTAGAGGAAAGGTGGGCAGATGGTTCCGTTCGTTCTTTAATAATAGACAGTCGTATGTAAAAATTGTACAAACTAATGAGAGTGGCATATCTGAATCATCGTATCTTATAAGTGGTGTTCCGCAGGGCAGTGTGCTGGCCCCGACACATTTCTCTTTATATATAGCGGACATTATAGAATATATAAGGGATAAGCAATGCATTCTATATGCAGACGACGCGAGCTTCATTATTTCTGAAGAATCTCCGAGTAAAACTGAAGTCGAGGCTAACCAGTTGTTGAAAATGGTCCATAATTGGTGCTCTGCTAATAACATGTTCCTAAATATAGAAAAAACTAGCTACGTAATCTTTCAAACACATAGGAAAACGGTTGCGGAAAACCTATCCCTGGCAATTGGTAAAGAAGAGGTTCAAAGAGCCAAAAACATACGATTCCCAGGAATATTCTTTGAAGAATTCCTCACCTGGAACATTACGACGGATAGTATTATCAAAAAACTAAATTGCAAAATCTACCAACTTCGAATGCTCAAGAACATTGTTAACAGTTCGGTGCTCATTTATATATATTTTGCTGAGATACATTCTATACTAGCATATGAAATAATTGTTTGGGGCTCGTCTCCACATATGCACAGAAAACTAAAAACGCAAAAAAGAGCAATTAGAAGCATCACAGGAATTACAGGTAGAACCTCTTGCAAATCATACTTTAGCAGGCTTAATATATTAACAGCACCATGTATATACATATGGGAACTAGCATGTTTCATTCATAAGAACAAAACCAAGTTCTCGACTGGCCAAGACCACCATAACCACAATACTAGACACGGATCAAATTTATTAGCGAATAGGTCGAACTTAACGATATGCAGCAAAGCGCCCGACAGAATTGGAATACACATCTATAACTGTATTCCGTACAAGCTAAGGCAGGAGCATTTCAAGTCCTTCAGGAGGAAGCTAAAGGATATTCTAATCGAAAAAGAATTTTATAGTGTTGAAGAATTCCTTCTAAACAAAATTATTTAATGAACTGTACACTGTATTTATTTGTAAATTTTCTTATGTATGTGTGTGTATGGGTATTATCTTTTTTCTTTTTCTATTTTGACAAGTTATATATGTACTTATGTATATCTTTTATAACAATAAATTTGATTTGATTTGATTTGACAAGACTAGACAGACAAGACTAGACAGACAAGAGTAGACAGACAAGACTAGACAGACAAGACTAGACAGACAAGACTAGACAGACAAGACTAGACAGACAAGACTAGACAGACAAGACTAGACAAACAAGACTAGACAGACACGACTAGACAGACAAGACTAGACAGACAAGACTAGACAGACAAGACTAGACAGACAAGACTAGACAGACAAGACTAGACAGACAAGACTAGACAGATAAGACTAGACAGACAAGACTAGACAGACAAGACTAGACAGACAGGACTAGACAGACAGGACTAGACAGACATGACTAGACAGACAAGACTAGACACACAGGACTAGACAGACAAGACTAGACAGACAAGACTAGACAGACAAAATTAGACAGACAAGACTAGACAGACAAGACTAGACAGACAAGAGTAGACAGACAAGACTAGACAGACAAGACTAGACAGACAAGACTAGACAGACAAGACTAGACAGACAAGACTAGACAAACACCAAGACCACCATAACCACAATACTAGACACGGATCAAATTTATTAGCGAATAGGTCGAACTTAACGATATGCAGCAAAGCGCCCGACAGAATTGGAATACACATCTATAACTGTATTCCGTACAAGCTAAGGCAGGAGCATTTCAAGTCCTTCAGGAGGAAGCTAAAGGATATTCTAATCGAAAAAGAATTTTATAGTGTTGAAGAATTCCTTCTAAACAAAATTATTTAATGAACTGTACACTGTATTTATTTGTAAATTTTCTTATGTATGTGTGTGTATGGGTATTATCTTTTTTCTTTTTCTATTTTGACAAGTTATATATGTACTTATGTATATCTTTTATAACAATAAATTTGATTTGATTTGATTTGACTAGACAGACAAGACTAGACAGACAAGACTAGACAGACAAGACTAGACAGACAAGACTAGACAGACAAGACTAGACAGACAAGACTAGACAGACAAGACTAGACAGACAAGACTAGACAGACAAGACTAGACAGACAAGACTAGACAGAGAATACTAGACAGAGAAGACTAGACAAACAAGACTAGACAGAAAAGACTAGACAGACAAGACTAGACAGACAAGACTAGACAGACAAGACTAGACAGACAAGACTAGACAGACAAGACTAGACCGACAAGACTAGACAGACAAGACTAGACAGACAAGACTAGACAGACAAGACTAGACAGACAAGACTAGACAGACAAGACTAGACAGACAAGACTAGACAGACAAGACTAGACAGACAACACTAGACAGACAAGACTAGACAGACATGACTAGACAGACAAGACTAGACAGACAAGACTATACAGACAAGACTAGACAGACAAGACTAGACAGACAAGACTAGACAGACAAGACTAGACAGACAAGACTCGATAGACAAGAC
Source organism: Phosphuga atrata (assembly GCA_944588485.1). Taxonomy (NCBI): domain Eukaryota; kingdom Metazoa; phylum Arthropoda; class Insecta; order Coleoptera; family Silphidae; genus Phosphuga; species Phosphuga atrata. Next base: position 1,595 of record CALYMW010000137.1, on the reverse strand, counting down.
TAGACAGACAAGACTAGACAGACAAGACTAGACAGACAAGACTAGACAGACAAGACTAGACAGACAAGACTAGACAGACAAGACTAGACAGGCAAGACTAGACAGACAAGACTAGACAGACAAGTCTAGACAGACAAGACTAGACAGACAAGACTAGACAGACAAGACTAGACAGACAAGACTAGACAGACAAGACTAGACAGACAAGACTAGACAGACAAGACTAGACAGACAAGACTAGACAGACAAGACTAGACAGACAAGACTAGACAGACAAGACTAGACAGACAAGACTAGACAGACAAGACTAGACAGACAAGACTAGACAGACAAGACTAGACAGACAAGACTAGACAGACAAGACTAGACAGACAAGACTAGACAGATAAGACTAGACAGACAAGACTAGACAGACAAGACTAGACAGACAGGACTAGACAGACAGGACTAGACAGACATGACTAGACAGACAAGACTAGACACACAGGACTAGACAGACAAGACTAGACAGACAAGACTAGACAGACAAAATTAGACAGACAAGACTAGACAGACAAGACTAGACAGACAAGAGTAGACAGACAAGACTAGACAGACAAGACTAGACAGACAAGACTAGACAGACAAGACTAGACAGACAAGACTAGACAGACAAGACTAGACAAACAAGACTAGACAGACAAGACTAGACAGACAAGACTAGACAGACAAGACTAGACAGACAAGACTAGACAGACAAGACTAAACAGACAAGACTAGACAGACAAGACTAGACAGACAAGACTAGACAGACAAGACTAGACAGACAAGACTAGACAGACAAGACTAGACAGACAAGGCTAGACAGACAAGACTAGACAGACAAGACTAGACAGACAAGACTAGACAGACAAGACTAGACAGACAAGACTAGACAGACAAGACAAGACAGACAAGACTAGACAGACAAGACTAGACAGACAAGACTAGACAGACAAGACTAGACAGACAAGACTAGACAGACAAGACTAGACAGACAAGACTAGACAGACAAGACTAGACAGACAAGACTAGACAGACAAGACTAGACAGACAAGACTAGACAGACAAGACTAGACAGACAAGACTAGACAGACAAGACCAGACAGACAAGACTAGACAGACAAGACTAGACAGACAAGACTAGACAGACAAGACTAGACAGACAAGACTAGACAGACAAGACTAGACAGACAAGACTAGACAGACAAGACTAGACAGACAAGACTAGACAGACAAGACTAGACAGACAAGACTAGACAGACAAGACTAGACAGACAAGACTAGACAGACAAGACTAGACAGACAAGACTAGACAGACAAGACTAGACAGACAAGACTAGACAGACAAGACTAGACAGACAAGACTAGACAGACAAGACTAGACAGACAAGACTAGACAGACAAGACTAGACAGACAAGACTAGACAGACAAGACTAGACAGACAAGACTAGACAGACAAGACTAGACAGACAAGACTAGACAGACAAGACTAGACAGACAAGACTAGACAGACAAGACTAGACAGACAAGACTAGACAGACAAGACTAGACAGACAAGACTAGACAGACAAGA
>CALYMW010000136.1:0-71487 GCA_944588485.1 Phosphuga atrata | reverse complement strand
CTGTCTAGTCTGTCTAGTCTGTCTAGTCTGTCTAGTCTGTCTAGTCTGTCTAGTCTGTCTAGTCTGTCTAGTCTGTCTAGTCTGTCTAGTCTGTCTAGTCTGTCTAGTCTGTCTAGTCTGTCTAGTCTGTCTAGTCTGTCTAGTCTGTCTAGTCTGTCTAGTCTGTCTAGTCTGTCTAGTCTGTCTAGTCTGTCTAGTCTGTCTAGTCTGTCTAGTCTGTCTAGTCTGTCTAGTCTGTCTAGTCTGTCTAGTCTGTCTAGTCTGTCTAGTCTGTCTAGTCTGTCTAGTCTGTCTAGTCTGTCTAGTCTGTCTAGTCTGTCTAGTCTGTCTAGTCTGTCTAGTCTGTCTAGTCTGTCTAGTCTGTCTAGTCTGTCTAGTCTGTCTAGTCTGTCTAGTCTGTCTAGTCTGTCTAGTCTGTCTAGTCTGTCTAGTCTGTCTAGTCTGTCTAGTCTGTCTAGTCTGTCTAGTCTGTCTAGTCTGTCTAGTCTGTCTAGTCTGTCTAGTCTGTCTAGTCTGTCTAGTCTGTCTAGTCTGTCTAGTCTGTCTAGTCTGTCTAGTCTGTCTAGTCTGTCTAGTCTGTCTAGTCTGTCTAGTCTGTCTAGTCTGTCTAGTCTGTCTAGTCTGTCTAGTCTGTCTAGTCTGTCTAGTCTGTCTAGTCTGTCTAGTCTGTCTAGTCTGTCTAGTCTGTCTAGTCTGTCTAGTCTGTCTAGTCTGTCTAGTCTGTCTAGTCTGTCTAGTCTGTCTAGTCTGTCTAGTCTGTCTAGTCTGTCTAGTCTGTCTAGTCTGTCTAGTCTGTCTAGTCTGTCTAGTCTGTCTAGTCTGTCTAGTCTGTCTAGTCTGTCTAGTCTGTCTAGTCTGTCTAGTCTGTCTAGTCTGTCTAGTCTGTCTAGTCTGTCTAGTCTGTCTAGTCTGTCTAGTCTGTCTAGTCTGTCTAGTCTGTCTAGTCTGTCTAGTCTGTCTAGTCTGTCTAGTCTGTCTAGTCTGTCTAGTCTGTCTAGTCTGTCTAGTCTGTCTAGTCTGTCTAGTCTGTCTAGTCTGTCTAGTCTGTCTAGTCTGTCTAGTCTGTCTAGTCTGTCTAGTCTGTCTAGTCTGTCTAGTCTGTCTAGTCTGTCTAGTCTGTCTAGTCTGTCTAGTCTGTCTAGTCTGTCTAGTCTGTCTAGTCTGTCTAGTCTGTCTAGTCTGTCTAGTCTGTCTAGTCTGTCTAGTCTGTCTAGTCTGTCTAGTCTGTCTAGTCTGTCTAGTCTGTCTAGTCTGTCTAGTCTGTCTAGTCTGTCTAGTCTGTCTAGTCTGTCTAGTCTGTCTAGTCTGTCTAGTCTGTCTAGTCTGTCTAGTCTGTCTAGTCTGTCTAGTCTGTCTAGTCTGTCTAGTCTGTCTAGTCTGTCTAGTCTGTCTAGTCTGTCTAGTCTGTCTAGTCTGTCTAGTCTGTCTAGTCTGTCTAGTCTGTCTAGTCTGTCTAGTCTGTCTAGTCTGTCTAGTCTGTCTAGTCTGTCTAGTCTGTCTAGTCTGTCTAGTCTGTCTAGTCTGTCTAGTCTGTCTAGTCTGTCTAGTCTGTCTAGTCTGTCTAGTCTGTCTAGTCTGTCTAGTCTGTCTAGTCTGTCTAGTCTGTCTAGTCTGTCTAGTCTGTCTAGTCTGTCTAGTCTGTCTAGTCTGTCTAGTCTGTCTAGTCTGTCTAGTCTGTCTAGTCTGTCTAGTCTGTCTAGTCTGTCTAGTCTGTCTAGTCTGTCTAGTCTGTCTAGTCTGTCTAGTCTGTCTAGTCTGTCTAGTCTGTCTAGTCTGTCTAGTCTGTCTAGTCTGTCTAGTCTGTCTAGTCTGTCTAGTCTGTCTAGTCTGTCTAGTCTGTCTAGTCTGTCTAGTCTGTCTAGTCTGTCTAGTCTGTCTAGTCTGTCTAGTCTGTCTAGTCTGTCTAGTCTGTCTAGTCTGTCTAGTCTGTCTAGTCTGTCTAGTCTGTCTAGTCTGTCTAGTCTGTCTAGTCTGTCTAGTCTGTCTAGTCTGTCTAGTCTGTCTAGTCTGTCTAGTCTGTCTAGTCTGTCTAGTCTGTCTAGTCTGTCTAGTCTGTCTAGTCTGTCTAGTCTGTCTAGTCTGTCTAGTCTGTCTAGTCTGTCTAGTCTGTCTAGTCTGTCTAGTCTGTCTAGTCTGTCTAGTCTGTCTAGTCTGTCTAGTCTGTCTAGTCTGTCTAGTCTGTCTAGTCTGTCTAGTCTGTCTAGTCTGTCTAGTCTGTCTAGTCTGTCTAGTCTGTCTAGTCTGTCTAGTCTGTCTAGTCTGTCTAGTCTGTCTAGTCTGTCTAGTCTGTCTAGTCTGTCTAGTCTGTCTAGTCTGTCTAGTCTGTCTAGTCTGTCTAGTCTGTCTAGTCTGTCTAGTCTGTCTAGTCTGTCTAGTCTGTCTAGTCTGTCTAGTCTGTCTAGTCTGTCTAGTCTGTCTAGTCTGTCTAGTCTGTCTAGTCTGTCTAGTCTGTCTAGTCTGTCTAGTCTGTCTAGTCTGTCTAGTCTGTCTAGTCTGTCTAGTCTGTCTAGTCTGTCTAGTCTGTCTAGTCTGTCTAGTCTGTCTAGTCTGTCTAGTCTGTCTAGTCTGTCTAGTCTGTCTAGTCTGTCTAGTCTGTCTAGTCTGTCTAGTCTGTCTAGTCTGTCTAGTCTGTCTAGTCTGTCTAGTCTGTCTAGTCTGTCTAGTCTGTCTAGTCTGTCTAGTCTGTCTAGTCTGTCTAGTCTGTCTAGTCTGTCTAGTCTGTCTAGTCTGTCTAGTCTGTCTAGTCTGTCTAGTCTGTCTAGTCTGTCTAGTCTGTCTAGTCTGTCTAGTCTGTCTAGTCTGTCTAGTCTGTCTAGTCTGTCTAGTCTGTCTAGTCTGTCTAGTCTGTCTAGTCTGTCTAGTCTGTCTAGTCTGTCTAGTCTGTCTAGTCTGTCTAGTCTGTCTAGTCTGTCTAGTCTGTCTAGTCTGTCTAGTCTGTCTAGTCTGTCTAGTCTGTCTAGTCTGTCTAGTCTGTCTAGTCTGTCTAGTCTGTCTAGTCTGTCTAGTCTGTCTAGTCTGTCTAGTCTGTCTAGTCTGTCTAGTCTGTCTAGTCTGTCTAGTCTGTCTAGTCTGTCTAGTCTGTCTAGTCTGTCTAGTCTGTCTAGTCTGTCTAGTCTGTCTAGTCTGTCTAGTCTGTCTAGTCTGTCTAGTCTGTCTAGTCTGTCTAGTCTGTCTAGTCTGTCTAGTCTGTCTAGTCTGTCTAGTCTGTCTAGTCTGTCTAGTCTGTCTAGTCTGTCTAGTCTGTCTAGTCTGTCTAGTCTGTCTAGTCTGTCTAGTCTGTCTAGTCTGTCTAGTCTGTCTAGTCTGTCTAGTCTGTCTAGTCTGTCTAGTCTGTCTAGTCTGTCTAGTCTGTCTAGTCTGTCTAGTCTGTCTAGTCTGTCTAGTCTGTCTAGTCTGTCTAGTCTGTCTAGTCTGTCTAGTCTGTCTAGTCTGTCTAGTCTGTCTAGTCTGTCTAGTCTGTCTAGTCTGTCTAGTCTGTCTAGTCTGTCTAGTCTGTCTAGTCTGTCTAGTCTGTCTAGTCTGTCTAGTCTGTCTAGTCTGTCTAGTCTGTCTAGTCTGTCTAGTCTGTCTAGTCTGTCTAGTCTGTCTAGTCTGTCTAGTCTGTCTAGTCTGTCTAGTCTGTCTAGTCTGTCTAGTCTGTCTAGTCTGTCTAGTCTGTCTAGTCTGTCTAGTCTGTCTAGTCTGTCTAGTCTGTCTAGTCTGTCTAGTCTGTCTAGTCTGTCTAGTCTGTCTAGTCTGTCTAGTCTGTCTAGTCTGTCTAGTCTGTCTAGTCTGTCTAGTCTGTCTAGTCTGTCTAGTCTGTCTAGTCTGTCTAGTCTGTCTAGTCTGTCTAGTCTGTCTAGTCTGTCTAGTCTGTCTAGTCTGTCTAGTCTGTCTAGTCTGTCTAGTCTGTCTAGTCTGTCTAGTCTGTCTAGTCTGTCTAGTCTGTCTAGTCTGTCTAGTCTGTCTAGTCTGTCTAGTCTGTCTAGTCTGTCTAGTCTGTCTAGTCTGTCTAGTCTGTCTAGTCTGTCTAGTCTGTCTAGTCTGTCTAGTCTGTCTAGTCTGTCTAGTCTGTCTAGTCTGTCTAGTCTGTCTAGTCTGTCTAGTCTGTCTAGTCTGTCTAGTCTGTCTAGTCTGTCTAGTCTGTCTAGTCTGTCTAGTCTGTCTAGTCTGTCTAGTCTGTCTAGTCTGTCTAGTCTGTCTAGTCTGTCTAGTCTGTCTAGTCTGTCTAGTCTGTCTAGTCTGTCTAGTCTGTCTAGTCTGTCTAGTCTGTCTAGTCTGTCTAGTCTGTCTAGTCTGTCTAGTCTGTCTAGTCTGTCTAGTCTGTCTAGTCTGTCTAGTCTGTCTAGTCTGTCTAGTCTGTCTAGTCTGTCTAGTCTGTCTAGTCTGTCTAGTCTGTCTAGTCTGTCTAGTCTGTCTAGTCTGTCTAGTCTGTCTAGTCTGTCTAGTCTGTCTAGTCTGTCTAGTCTGTCTAGTCTGTCTAGTCTGTCTAGTCTGTCTAGTCTGTCTAGTCTGTCTAGTCTGTCTAGTCTGTCTAGTCTGTCTAGTCTGTCTAGTCTGTCTAGTCTGTCTAGTCTGTCTAGTCTGTCTAGTCTGTCTAGTCTGTCTAGTCTGTCTAGTCTGTCTAGTCTGTCTAGTCTGTCTAGTCTGTCTAGTCTGTCTAGTCTGTCTAGTCTGTCTAGTCTGTCTAGTCTGTCTAGTCTGTCTAGTCTGTCTAGTCTGTCTAGTCTGTCTAGTCTGTCTAGTCTGTCTAGTCTGTCTAGTCTGTCTAGTCTGTCTAGTCTGTCTAGTCTGTCTAGTCTGTCTAGTCTGTCTAGTCTGTCTAGTCTGTCTAGTCTGTCTAGTCTGTCTAGTCTGTCTAGTCTGTCTAGTCTGTCTAGTCTGTCTAGTCTGTCTAGTCTGTCTAGTCTGTCTAGTCTGTCTAGTCTGTCTAGTCTGTCTAGTCTGTCTAGTCTGTCTAGTCTGTCTAGTCTGTCTAGTCTGTCTAGTCTGTCTAGTCTGTCTAGTCTGTCTAGTCTGTCTAGTCTGTCTAGTCTGTCTAGTCTGTCTAGTCTGTCTAGTCTGTCTAGTCTGTCTAGTCTGTCTAGTCTGTCTAGTCTGTCTAGTCTGTCTAGTCTGTCTAGTCTGTCTAGTCTGTCTAGTCTGTCTAGTCTGTCTAGTCTGTCTAGTCTGTCTAGTCTGTCTAGTCTGTCTAGTCTGTCTAGTCTGTCTAGTCTGTCTAGTCTGTCTAGTCTGTCTAGTCTGTCTAGTCTGTCTAGTCTGTCTAGTCTGTCTAGTCTGTCTAGTCTGTCTAGTCTGTCTAGTCTGTCTAGTCTGTCTAGTCTGTCTAGTCTGTCTAGTCTGTCTAGTCTGTCTAGTCTGTCTAGTCTGTCTAGTCTGTCTAGTCTGTCTAGTCTGTCTAGTCTGTCTAGTCTGTCTAGTCTGTCTAGTCTGTCTAGTCTGTCTAGTCTGTCTAGTCTGTCTAGTCTGTCTAGTCTGTCTAGTCTGTCTAGTCTGTCTAGTCTGTCTAGTCTGTCTAGTCTGTCTAGTCTGTCTAGTCTGTCTCGTCTAGTCTGTCTAGTCTGTCTAGTCTGTCTAGTCTGTCTAGTCTGTCTAGTCTGTCTAGTCTGTCTAGTCTGTCTAGTCTGTCTAGTCTGTCTAGTCTGTCTAGTCTGTCTAGTCTGTCTAGTCTGTCTAGTCTGTCTAGTCTGTCTAGTCTGTCTAGTCTGTCTAGTCTGTCTAGTCTGTCTAGTCTGTCTAGTCTGTCTAGTCTGTCTAGTCTGTCTAGTCTGTCTAGTCTGTCTAGTCTGTCTAGTCTGTCTAGTCTGTCTAGTCTGTCTAGTCTGTCTAGTCTGTCTAGTCTGTCTAGTCTGTCTAGTCTGTCTAGTCTGTCTAGTCTGTCTAGTCTGTCTAGTCTGTCTAGTCTGTCTAGTCTGTCTAGTCTGTCTAGTCTGTCTAGTCTGTCTAGTCTGTCTAGTCTGTCTAGTCTGTCTAGTCTGTCTAGTCTGTCTAGTCTGTCTAGTCTGTCTAGTCTGTCTAGTCTGTCTAGTCTGTCTAGTCTGTCTAGTCTGTCTAGTCTGTCTAGTCTGTCTAGTCTGTCTAGTCTGTCTAGTCTGTCTAGTCTGTCTAGTCTGTCTAGTCTGTCTAGTCTGTCTAGTCTGTCTAGTCTGTCTAGTCTGTCTAGTCTGTCTAGTCTGTCTAGTCTGTCTAGTCTGTCTAGTCTGTCTAGTCTGTCTAGTCTGTCTAGTCTGTCTAGTCTGTCTAGTCTGTCTAGTCTGTCTAGTCTGTCTAGTCTGTCTAGTCTGTCTAGTCTGTCTAGTCTGTCTAGTCTGTCTAGTCTGTCTAGTCTGTCTAGTCTGTCTAGTCTGTCTAGTCTGTCTAGTCTGTCTAGTCTGTCTAGTCTGTCTAGTCTGTCTAGTCTGTCTAGTCTGTCTAGTCTGTCTAGTCTGTCTAGTCTGTCTAGTCTGTCTAGTCTGTCTAGTCTGTCTAGTCTGTCTAGTCTGTCTAGTCTGTCTAGTCTGTCTAGTCTGTCTAGTCTGTCTAGTCTGTCTAGTCTGTCTAGTCTGTCTAGTCTGTCTAGTCTGTCTAGTCTGTCTAGTCTGTCTAGTCTGTCTAGTCTGTCTAGTCTGTCTAGTCTGTCTAGTCTGTCTAGTCTGTCTAGTCTGTCTAGTCTGTCTAGTCTGTCTAGTCTGTCTAGTCTGTCTAGTCTGTCTAGTCTGTCTAGTCTGTCTAGTCTGTCTAGTCTGTCTAGTCTGTCTAGTCTGTCTAGTCTGTCTAGTCTGTCTAGTCTGTCTAGTCTGTCTAGTCTGTCTAGTCTGTCTAGTCTGTCTAGTCTGTCTAGTCTGTCTAGTCTGTCTAGTCTGTCTAGTCTGTCTAGTCTGTCTAGTCTGTCTAGTCTGTCTAGTCTGTCTAGTCTGTCTAGTCTGTCTAGTCTGTCTAGTCTGTCTAGTCTGTCTAGTCTGTCTAGTCTGTCTAGTCTGTCTAGTCTGTCTAGTCTGTCTAGTCTGTCTAGTCTGTCTAGTCTGTCTAGTCTGTCTAGTCTGTCTAGTCTGTCTAGTCTGTCTAGTCTGTCTAGTCTGTCTAGTCTGTCTAGTCTGTCTAGTCTGTCTAGTCTGTCTAGTCTGTCTAGTCTGTCTAGTCTGTCTAGTCTGTCTAGTCTGTCTAGTCTGTCTAGTCTGTCTAGTCTGTCTAGTCTGTCTAGTCTGTCTAGTCTGTCTAGTCTGTCTAGTCTGTCTAGTCTGTCTAGTCTGTCTAGTCTGTCTAGTCTGTCTAGTCTGTCTAGTCTGTCTAGTCTGTCTAGTCTGTCTAGTCTGTCTAGTCTGTCTAGTCTGTCTAGTCTGTCTAGTCTGTCTAGTCTGTCTAGTCTGTCTAGTCTGTCTAGTCTGTCTAGTCTGTCTAGTCTGTCTAGTCTGTCTAGTCTGTCTAGTCTGTCTAGTCTGTCTAGTCTGTCTAGTCTGTCTAGTCTGTCTAGTCTGTCTAGTCTGTCTAGTCTGTCTAGTCTGTCTAGTCTGTCTAGTCTGTCTAGTCTGTCTAGTCTGTCTAGTCTGTCTAGTCTGTCTAGTCTGTCTAGTCTGTCTAGTCTGTCTAGTCTGTCTAGTCTGTCTAGTCTGTCTAGTCTGTCTAGTCTGTCTAGTCTGTCTAGTCTGTCTAGTCTGTCTAGTCTGTCTAGTCTGTCTAGTCTGTCTAGTCTGTCTAGTCTGTCTAGTCTGTCTAGTCTGTCTAGTCTGTCTAGTCTGTCTAGTCTGTCTAGTCTGTCTAGTCTGTCTAGTCTGTCTAGTCTGTCTAGTCTGTCTAGTCTGTCTAGTCTGTCTAGTCTGTCTAGTCTGTCTAGTCTGTCTAGTCTGTCTAGTCTGTCTAGTCTGTCTAGTCTGTCTAGTCTGTCTAGTCTGTCTAGTCTGTCTAGTCTGTCTAGTCTGTCTAGTCTGTCTAGTCTGTCTAGTCTGTCTAGTCTGTCTAGTCTGTCTAGTCTGTCTAGTCTGTCTAGTCTGTCTAGTCTGTCTAGTCTGTCTAGTCTGTCTAGTCTGTCTAGTCTGTCTAGTCTGTCTAGTCTGTCTAGTCTGTCTAGTCTGTCTAGTCTGTCTAGTCTGTCTAGTCTGTCTAGTCTGTCTAGTCTGTCTAGTCTGTCTAGTCTGTCTAGTCTGTCTAGTCTGTCTAGTCTGTCTAGTCTGTCTAGTCTGTCTAGTCTGTCTAGTCTGTCTAGTCTGTCTAGTCTGTCTAGTCTGTCTAGTCTGTCTAGTCTGTCTAGTCTGTCTAGTCTGTCTAGTCTGTCTAGTCTGTCTAGTCTGTCTAGTCTGTCTAGTCTGTCTAGTCTGTCTAGTCTGTCTAGTCTGTCTAGTCTGTCTAGTCTGTCTAGTCTGTCTAGTCTGTCTAGTCTGTCTAGTCTGTCTAGTCTGTCTAGTCTGTCTAGTCTGTCTAGTCTGTCTAGTCTGTCTAGTCTGTCTAGTCTGTCTAGTCTGTCTAGTCTGTCTAGTCTGTCTAGTCTGTCTAGTCTGTCTAGTCTGTCTAGTCTGTCTAGTCTGTCTAGTCTGTCTAGTCTGTCTAGTCTGTCTAGTCTGTCTAGTCTGTCTAGTCTGTCTAGTCTGTCTAGTCTGTCTAGTCTGTCTAGTCTGTCTAGTCTGTCTAGTCTGTCTAGTCTGTCTAGTCTGTCTAGTCTGTCTAGTCTGTCTAGTCTGTCTAGTCTGTCTAGTCTGTCTAGTCTGTCTAGTCTGTCTAGTCTGTCTAGTCTGTCTAGTCTGTCTAGTCTGTCTAGTCTGTCTAGTCTGTCTAGTCTGTCTAGTCTGTCTAGTCTGTCTAGTCTGTCTAGTCTGTCTAGTCTGTCTAGTCTGTCTAGTCTGTCTAGTCTGTCTAGTCTGTCTAGTCTGTCTAGTCTGTCTAGTCTGTCTAGTCTGTCTAGTCTGTCTAGTCTGTCTAGTCTGTCTAGTCTGTCTAGTCTGTCTAGTCTGTCTAGTCTGTCTAGTCTGTCTAGTCTGTCTAGTCTGTCTAGTCTGTCTAGTCTGTCTAGTCTGTCTAGTCTGTCTAGTCTGTCTAGTCTGTCTAGTCTGTCTAGTCTGTCTAGTCTGTCTAGTCTGTCTAGTCTGTCTAGTCTGTCTAGTCTGTCTAGTCTGTCTAGTCTGTCTAGTCTGTCTAGTCTGTCTAGTCTGTCTAGTCTGTCTAGTCTGTCTAGTCTGTCTAGTCTGTCTAGTCTGTCTAGTCTGTCTAGTCTGTCTAGTCTGTCTAGTCTGTCTAGTCTGTCTAGTCTGTCTAGTCTGTCTAGTCTGTCTAGTCTGTCTAGTCTGTCTAGTCTGTCTAGTCTGTCTAGTCTGTCTAGTCTGTCTAGTCTGTCTAGTCTGTCTAGTCTGTCTAGTCTGTCTAGTCTGTCTAGTCTGTCTAGTCTGTCTAGTCTGTCTAGTCTGTCTAGTCTGTCTAGTCTGTCTAGTCTGTCTAGTCTGTCTAGTCTGTCTAGTCTGTCTAGTCTGTCTAGTCTGTCTAGTCTGTCTAGTCTGTCTAGTCTGTCTAGTCTGTCTAGTCTGTCTAGTCTGTCTAGTCTGTCTAGTCTGTCTAGTCTGTCTAGTCTGTCTAGTCTGTCTAGTCTGTCTAGTCTGTCTAGTCTGTCTAGTCTGTCTAGTCTGTCTAGTCTGTCTAGTCTGTCTAGTCTGTCTAGTCTGTCTAGTCTGTCTAGTCTGTCTAGTCTGTCTAGTCTGTCTAGTCTGTCTAGTCTGTCTAGTCTGTCTAGTCTGTCTAGTCTGTCTAGTCTGTCTAGTCTGTCTAGTCTGTCTAGTCTGTCTAGTCTGTCTAGTCTGTCTAGTCTGTCTAGTCTGTCTAGTCTGTCTAGTCTGTCTAGTCTGTCTAGTCTGTCTAGTCTGTCTAGTCTGTCTAGTCTGTCTAGTCTGTCTAGTCTGTCTAGTCTGTCTAGTCTGTCTAGTCTGTCTAGTCTGTCTAGTCTGTCTAGTCTGTCTAGTCTGTCTAGTCTGTCTAGTCTGTCTAGTCTGTCTAGTCTGTCTAGTCTGTCTAGTCTGTCTAGTCTGTCTAGTCTGTCTAGTCTGTCTAGTCTGTCTAGTCTGTCTAGTCTGTCTAGTCTGTCTAGTCTGTCTAGTCTGTCTAGTCTGTCTAGTCTGTCTAGTCTGTCTAGTCTGTCTAGTCTGTCTAGTCTGTCTAGTCTGTCTAGTCTGTCTAGTCTGTCTAGTCTGTCTAGTCTGTCTAGTCTGTCTAGTCTGTCTAGTCTGTCTAGTCTGTCTAGTCTGTCTAGTCTGTCTAGTCTGTCTAGTCTGTCTAGTCTGTCTAGTCTGTCTAGTCTGTCTAGTCTGTCTAGTCTGTCTAGTCTGTCTAGTCTGTCTAGTCTGTCTAGTCTGTCTAGTCTGTCTAGTCTGTCTAGTCTGTCTAGTCTGTCTAGTCTGTCTAGTCTGTCTAGTCTGTCTAGTCTGTCTAGTCTGTCTAGTCTGTCTAGTCTGTCTAGTCTGTCTAGTCTGTCTAGTCTGTCTAGTCTGTCTAGTCTGTCTAGTCTGTCTAGTCTGTCTAGTCTGTCTAGTCTGTCTAGTCTGTCTAGTCTGTCTAGTCTGTCTAGTCTGTCTAGTCTGTCTAGTCTGTCTAGTCTGTCTAGTCTGTCTAGTCTGTCTAGTCTGTCTAGTCTGTCTAGTCTGTCTAGTCTGTCTAGTCTGTCTAGTCTGTCTAGTCTGTCTAGTCTGTCTAGTCTGTCTAGTCTGTCTAGTCTGTCTAGTCTGTCTAGTCTGTCTAGTCTGTCTAGTCTGTCTAGTCTGTCTAGTCTGTCTAGTCTGTCTAGTCTGTCTAGTCTGTCTAGTCTGTCTAGTCTGTCTAGTCTGTCTAGTCTGTCTAGTCTGTCTAGTCTGTCTAGTCTGTCTAGTCTGTCTAGTCTGTCTAGTCTGTCTAGTCTGTCTAGTCTGTCTAGTCTGTCTAGTCTGTCTAGTCTGTCTAGTCTGTCTAGTCTGTCTAGTCTGTCTAGTCTGTCTAGTCTGTCTAGTCTGTCTAGTCTGTCTAGTCTGTCTAGTCTGTCTAGTCTGTCTAGTCTGTCTAGTCTGTCTAGTCTGTCTAGTCTGTCTAGTCTGTCTAGTCTGTCTAGTCTGTCTAGTCTGTCTAGTCTGTCTAGTCTGTCTAGTCTGTCTAGTCTGTCTAGTCTGTCTAGTCTGTCTAGTCTGTCTAGTCTGTCTAGTCTGTCTAGTCTGTCTAGTCTGTCTAGTCTGTCTAGTCTGTCTAGTCTGTCTAGTCTGTCTAGTCTGTCTAGTCTGTCTAGTCTGTCTAGTCTGTCTAGTCTGTCTAGTCTGTCTAGTCTGTCTAGTCTGTCTAGTCTGTCTAGTCTGTCTAGTCTGTCTAGTCTGTCTAGTCTGTCTAGTCTGTCTAGTCTGTCTAGTCTGTCTAGTCTGTCTAGTCTGTCTAGTCTGTCTAGTCTGTCTAGTCTGTCTAGTCTGTCTAGTCTGTCTAGTCTGTCTAGTCTGTCTAGTCTGTCTAGTCTGTCTAGTCTGTCTAGTCTGTCTAGTCTGTCTAGTCTGTCTAGTCTGTCTAGTCTGTCTAGTCTGTCTAGTCTGTCTAGTCTGTCTAGTCTGTCTAGTCTGTCTAGTCTGTCTAGTCTGTCTAGTCTGTCTAGTCTGTCTAGTCTGTCTAGTCTGTCTAGTCTGTCTAGTCTGTCTAGTCTGTCTAGTCTGTCTAGTCTGTCTAGTCTGTCTAGTCTGTCTAGTCTGTCTAGTCTGTCTAGTCTGTCTAGTCTGTCTAGTCTGTCTAGTCTGTCTAGTCTGTCTAGTCTGTCTAGTCTGTCTAGTCTGTCTAGTCTGTCTAGTCTGTCTAGTCTGTCTAGTCTGTCTAGTCTGTCTAGTCTGTCTAGTCTGTCTAGTCTGTCTAGTCTGTCTAGTCTGTCTAGTCTGTCTAGTCTGTCTAGTCTGTCTAGTCTGTCTAGTCTGTCTAGTCTGTCTAGTCTGTCTAGTCTGTCTAGTCTGTCTAGTCTGTCTAGTCTGTCTAGTCTGTCTAGTCTGTCTAGTCTGTCTAGTCTGTCTAGTCTGTCTAGTCTGTCTAGTCTGTCTAGTCTGTCTAGTCTGTCTAGTCTGTCTAGTCTGTCTAGTCTGTCTAGTCTTGTCTGTCTACTCTTGTCTGTCTAGTCTGGTCTGTCTTTTTTTTAAGGAAAGTTTGGTTTTATTTGCAAATAAAGACAAATTATTAAAAAACATTCCTTTCGCGTCGCACTTTACACTGGAATCCGCTCTCGCATTTCTTCAGTGTAAGGGCTGTCCGTTCTACTTCCCGCTGTCTTTCTCCTTGGCTTCAATAGTCTTCCGAACTACGGTATATACTTCTTTCCATGACTTCTCCGATCCTGTTAGCCCTTCCATCATGTTCTACGCATTTAACGTACTTCAAGTGGTATGCGTGAAGTTCGTTCTGTCTTGTGTCCAGTTCGGGCAATTAAAAAGCATATGGTTTACATCGTCTACCGCAGTAATTACATTCGTTCGTCTCTGCTCTCCTACGATCATAGAGGTATTTATTCAAACAACCGTGGCCTGACAAAGCTTGAGTTAAATAATAGTCTGTTTCACCATAGTTCCCCAAATTGGAACTATAAAATACCCATCCATAGTTTAACAATGACGGAAAAGGGACCTCCATATATAAACATCAAACTATACAAATCGCTGATGAAATGAATGAAAATATATATATATATATATATATATATATATATATATATATATATATATATATATATATATATATGTATATATATATGTGTATATATGTATATATATATATATATATATATATTTATATATATATATATATATATATATATATATATATATATATATATATATATATATATATATATATATATATATATATATATATATATATTACAACCTTAAATAGTGATGAATAAAGATTTTTTTTTATTTTTTGACTAGAAAGACAAGACTAGACAGGCAACATTAGGGAGTCGAGACTAGACAGATGAGACTAGACAGATAAGACTAGACAGACAAGACTAGACTGACAGGACTTTTTGTATGGGGGCGTAGCAAGCACATTCAGTTAACTTGACAAGTGCCCCCCTGAAAACTCACGGGCATCTTGGAACCGCTTCTTGCATATCTTCAAGATGTCGTTGGCTTTGAGTTTAGTTGATGTCCTTACGTCCCCCATCCACGGAAGGTGGACGCAAAATGGTGGATGATAAAGATTTAAGCGAAAGCCGTGCAATTTTTGCAACAAAAAAGTCAAAGAACCAGTGAAATGTGTCAAATGTAAGCGTTTCTTTCTTCCGGGTGTCTTGCCTACAGTACCAAATCAAAAGCAAATAATTGCCTACATAAAATACAAAACCCAGTAGCAGGGAGCAGATTACTTTCCAGAGGTTAGGAATAATTCTGAAATACTCAAGTTAAAAATGGAGAACGATCATTTTGTCATACTCCTCTCAGAGATAGAAAATAAAAACCCAATCTTTAAGGAGCATAATTCACTGCTATACGAACGCAACCCACTTAAACAACAACTCTCTAAATCTAGAAAAAAAAACGAGGCAATCCAAATAACTCCAAATAATTCCCCAGCTACATCTTGCGATATTTTCAAAGAAGAGCAAACAGTAACATCAATTAGAGGTATTGTGAGGATCCAGGAAGAGGAATCAGCAACAGCATCGAAAGACATTCCCAACAACAACAAACAGCTTCTACGTCAGCCACCGTACTAAACAACCTACAACCTAGCAACAAACTACCTAAATCAAATGAAGTAAGAATTAACTCATCATAAAGGGACTACAATAAACAAAATAAAGATAATGTAGACAACGATTTCAAGATGGTTAGAAGAAAAGGAAAAGGAAAAAACATTCTTTTGGAGATTGTCAGGTCAGGGACGAAGAAAAAACTTCGGGTTTCTCGGGAAGAGAGTTACAACCCAAGAAAATCTGGATATTTATTTCAAGATCCAGAGAGCACGTTACAGAAGATATTATAACAAATTATTGAGCAAACTAAACCAAAAAACCGAGCAGCGTCTTCCCAGTAGAACATATTCCAGACTAGGCAGAAGGGACTAGACAAACGAGACTAGACAGATGGAACTGGACATACAGGCCCGTACAGACGGGACTGTACAAACGGGACTGGACAGACGGAATAGAACATACTGGACTAGAACGAGGAACCTGGCTATACAGACAAGACTTCTTTCTCGTCCAATTATCGAATAGAAAGGCAGAATTTTCAATCTTCGATAGTTAAATATTACTGCAATAATGGAGTTGACTAGTTTTAGGTGGCTTCATTGAAGAAACTTCATAGAACATAAATGACGACTTGCTGTGAGTGTGAGCATTGCTTATAATTCGTTATTGTCTAATAAACTAGTTTAGTTATGATTTTCCATAAAATTGTGGAAAAGAGAATTGCTACATCCTTCTAATACATCCATATATCCAGATATTGTAGATTGAATCCTAAATATCGCCATGTAATTCAATAGTACAAATACTAATGTACTGGTTATACTTAAACCGTAATCGATATGTAACAGATTTAAGTTCTACAAACTTAAAAATAAATGTTTAAATCCGACACAATATCAACAAATTAAGAAATAATATAGAATTAATTCATGTATATCCGACTGTATAATAATTAAAAGCCTTTGGTAAGTAATGGAGATATGGGTATATAGCGGTGGGTATATAAGAGTCACTAGAGATTTCTTCCATCATTTATTATAGGAAATATATTTGGCTTCCGAGGAACGATTTTATAGAAATTGCATATAAAGCTATATAGCTATAAAGCTATAGCTATATTATTTGTACAAGCTATTTAAGCGAAAATAGATTTTTAAAAGTGTTATATTTGCAGTAACAAACACATACACTTGAAAACAAGTATAACTATGAAAATTAATACTTGAGGGTAATTAGCACTCAAAACTAAATAATTCAAAGCATGCACATGATATTACAAAATGTGTTTTCTAAAGAAGCTTTTAAGAAAGTTTTTTATATTGTTTTGATCGTCTTTGGTGCTGTTTTTGGATTTTTTTTAATTATGGTGATACATCATCTACCAAACATTTGAATATTTTATAAAACTATTTTCTATATAAATTTTTGTTTTAAACTGGAATAAAATAAACTGGAATAAACGAACATATGTTAAGGTTGACCGGCCAAAATAATTTGTATGTGATCTATGTGAATGTAAATAACTGCACATGGTTAAAATATTAAAAAACACTCTAATACAGGAATGTTGGTTTAACTAATTAAGTATCTTTGTGTCAAATCTTAAGTTCAAATTTGAATTAAACTATGGCAATAAAATTTCTAAATTAAAATTCAAATTCTAAATAAAATTTCTCGCTGTCGATTTTAGTAATATCGAACACATATGACTCTGCAGCTTTGAAATAACAATTAAATGTGAATTACTGTGTGAACATTTTTCGGAAATTTGTTATTATTAAATGAAAACAATATAACCGCTTTTACCAAAGTTTGAACAATATTTTAATTTTTTGTATAATAAGGACTTTATTACTTTTAGAAGAATTTTATATCATACGGAACACTATTGGTCAAGATACAACCCTTATTGGTATACTTTCTTTATATCAAAATTTACAGAAAAATTGGTCAAAAATTTAGGTTAAAGTGCAGCAATAAATCGTTAAAATAGAGCAATAAACTAAAAAAATTGTTCATTTGGCTTTGAGATAAAATGTATACATTCTAATAAGATTATAAAAGGGTTATATTTTGACCAAGACTGTTTTGTATTATAATACATTTTCAAGGGTGGATTGTAATTTAGTCAATATATTGTAGATATGACAGGAGTTTTTTATTCTCACTAATTATACAAATAATTTAATATTATTCAGACTTGGTAAGAGGGATAATATAGTTTTCATTTATTATAATATAACTGGAATATTGTATTATAAGTATAAAAACCTTTTTTATATTCTTGTCACGTATTTTTAGTGTTGATTAATTTGAATGTTTTTAGTATTTTGCAGTATGTATGATTAATAAGTAGAATGGCCCGTGAACTCCACTATCAACAATAGAAGATAATGAACGCGTATTGCTGATGAAGACGGCTGGCAGTAGCAGAGTACGAGAGGAGGTCGGGGTGCGCGGCTGTTGAGGGTGCAGAGCAGTGCAGACAGAGACAGCACTGAACAGCGGCGAAGCATTGAGCACAAGCTCACTGGATCGCGCACACAGTACACTTAGTCATCAGTCTACGTCGGTGACTGTACGGCCGCAGCAACCAGCTAACTAAAGCTCGTGTGCCTTGCGTTTTTCACACTTTTCGCATTCGCAACTGACCGACGATAGTGTTTGTTCTTTCACAATAAATAAGATGCGCATTTGCAGTCTACTGTAGCCATAAATAGTGTGTTTTCTCACCTTCAAGAAGTGTCAAATCAATTGCATACATGGATTTTGTCATCTTAAAGGTAAGCTGTAAATAAAAGTTTCTTGCGCGCAAACTAGGATCTACTCCGAATTTCCCGTGTGAAACAAAATAAAGTTTATTTGGGCTTCATTAAATTTTTACTTTGGACAGGGTATTTATACTAAAGCAGTTGACTCTGCCATCACGGAATTCCTCTGATTATTTGGCCATTACTATATCTACTACTTTATCGCCATTCGAAATTTTCTTTTATTTTACAACCAGCTGCAATTATCAAGAGCAAAATATAAGTAATTATCAATTGAATTCGAATCGTGTAACTTTGCAAATAATCGACAGTAAAGCCATTAAATACTAACTAGTTATTTTTGTGCTGATTCGTAGTAGGCAGAGGAGACGAAGTAATGAGGTGATCTTATCAGATACTTGAGGTGTCACCCGAGTAGGTGCAAGACAGATAGCTATGTAACCTATGCATGCATGCATAATGCACGCTAACATCGAGATTAAAATCGAAGGCTTCTCATGTAACGGATTCAAACTAAACAGTTTTACTTGTATTAAAATAATCCTGTTCTCTCCATGAATTAAATTTCGTGATAAAACCCTGGTACATTTTAACGTCAAGCATTAATTTGACTTGTTTGTACATATTAAAGTTATTGCTGTTTTAATCTTTGCTTTGCCATCTTCAGTGTTGTGATAACGGAACACATTGCGCAATATCTCTTTGCAGCATACATTGTTCAAATATATCTTATATATTCGCCTGGCACTTCACAAACCGTGTTCGTTGTTTATCCCTCGTGCTACTGAGCTGCCCTTTCGGCTCATCACACTGTCAACAGAGATGCTATGCTTCATCAACAGCAATACCACCAATACTAGATAGCTCAATTCACATTATGAACTTTACACCGTTAAGATTATGCCTATTCTACAAATATTTACAATCAAATATGCATTGATAAACGTAGTGGCATGATATAATTCAACCACAAATTTATTAAAATCAAACCTTTATTAAAAGCCACACGCTATACACATACCACACATTCCCAATCTCTGTATGCCTACTGTGTATACACGTTGCACATTTAGATGGAATAAAATATTGTAGCTAGCAACTTGCAACGGGTTTTGTTATTTGAAACCAAAAGGCTTATAAAAATATATTTTACCATGCATTAAAATCAATATGTTATTTATCTGATGATGTGTAAATCTTTTACAAAATTATAAAACCTATTAACACGTTGTAATATTCAATGCCATTATATATATTTCCAAATCAATTACTAAAATATTTTACACTTAAAAAACTTGGTTTTTGTCAGCAACATATGTAGGAAATCAAATTTCATTAGCAGCAATAAAATATATTTATAATTGTAAATCTAATTATATTTTGCACACAAATATTTAAATCCTATTTTTTAATAATATATCATTTATTTAAATAATTCATGACAATGACAATATTATTTAGTAATCAAATGTTTTTAGTCAGCAAAATACGTAATATTTGTATTTACTTTATTATTTCATATTTAAATCGTAAAATCGGGTTTAAGAATTAATTTATTTATTTCATACAATGAATGTTTTGTTTTTCGATAGAACCAAACTGGAATTCCTTAACGAATGATGTGATGTGTGTATGAATGTGATTTATTCATTTTTTATATATTATTGTGATTAATATATTCATTATTACTTTATTAAAAAATAATATTTCCTGGTATTATGTGTAATTGGAACCAAACACGATACTTGAGCAAAATAAATATTGTTTCTTGAATTCTTGTATTATGATTCTTTAGAATATTCAGAAAAGAAAAAAAATTAATAAATGACAACAATAAGTTTAATTTTGTTTTGTTATTCCGGCTATTCAAATTGTGGCGACTCGCGGTTGGTTTACCGCGAGTTATGATGTTACGTGCAAATTAATGTTATATTTCCACCAAAAATGTCTTATGATATAGGAGAAAGAATTAAGTGATTGGGTGAATTGAGTTAAGAATATAACAAGGAGATACAAGTGTATTTGAAATGCGGCTGGCGCTACAAAGTATAAAACTTAACTTTAAACAAATTTAATTCACAAAACTTAACTTAACATAGAAGTGATAGAACTGAAACTCTCAACTGGACTGGTGTGAACAGATGACACAAACCTTTTTTATGCTAAAATAAGATCTAGGCGTTAAAACTAAAAGGTAGGAAAATCAGGGGTAGGAAATTCGGCAACGAATAGTAACGTAGGAAAGTGATTAGAAGGCGGGATAATTACAAATCCTGCACTTCGGAAACTATGCAGGGAAGGGGAGAAAGGTGCAAGACTTTCTACCTGGATGGGCCGAACATTTACAAATATTTACACAGATTATAAGATTGAAACGATATATAAACCTATCCCTTCAGATAATTTTGGTGTGCAATTTATGGCTATAAGCGGATCAACAAAAAGACCCAAAAAAAAAAACATTACTAGGAAAATATCTACACAATACATTTATAATTATAAGTAGATTAAAAACTAGCAAATAACTTAAGTATCCAACAATGTGGCCTAGACAGGAGGATAAGCTACATAAGGCTTGGAAATTTCCAGACATAAATAAATCGAAAAACAACTAAATGTATTTAAAATTTAAATAAAATAAAAGGTGTTTTTGAAGCCATAAATAGATTATTTATATGGCTGTCTAGCAGACGTAACGGTTTTCGTCTGTGAATTATTAAAACAAAATAAAATTATTATCTAACCAATAATTAAGAATCATTGTATTATTACACGTTATTTTATATATTAGCTACACGACGGAACATGCCGCCCCCATTGAACCGTTTGGTTCAAGCTAGTGGAGTGAAGTCGTTGTCTTCTTCATCGATTGGAAGTGGGCAAAGTTTCTTAACGCAGCGGTCATATTCGCCCGCTTTGGTCCTCAGCGTGACTACTCTTACAATTCCATCCTTTCCGGGGTGAATGGCCGTGATGCGTCCAAGAGCCCACTGTAGCGGGGGTAAATTTTCTTCAAAGATGAGTACTAAAGTTCCAACCTTGATATTCGTTGACCCGCGCTGTGATCCACGGAATTTCATGAGCTGATGGAGATATTCTTTATGCCACCGTATCCAAAAATGTTGCTTGAGCTGCTGAGCGTGCTGCCAAGCTGACAGACGATTGATTGGGGCGTCTGTGAAATCGACCTGTGGAAAAGATGTCAACGGACTACCTGTGAGGAAATGGGCTGGAGTCAAAGGAAGAAGGTCATTGGGATCAGATGACATAGGAGAAATGGGTCTTGAATTTAGTATTGCTTCTATCTCAATGATGTATGTTTCTAATTGTTCAAAGGTTAGTAAGGTATCACCCACGGTCCTAATTAAATGATGCTTGAATGATTTAACTGCTGCTTCCCAGATTCCACCAAAGTGCGGAGCTTGGGGAGGGATAAGGTGCCAATTAATCTTTTTTGCGCTACAAAAGTTAATTATGGTATTTTGATGAGCTTTAGAATTAAATAAATCATAGAGCTCGTTAAGCTCATTTTTAGCTCCGACAAAGTTAGTAGCATTATCGGAATGAATTTCTACTGCTATTCCTCGTCTTGAAAAAAGCCGTTTGAGGCTGGCTATAAAGGCTTCAGTGGTAAGATCACTGACAAGCTCCAAATGAACAGCCTTTGTGCACATGCATACGTATACTGCCACGTAAACCTTTACGCGGCCGCGATTGCGATGACGTTTTTCTTTAATATAAAAGGGTCCGCAATAGTCAACTCCAACATGCAAGAAAGGTCGCGAGGAAGTGACTCGCTGAATGGGAAGAATTCCCATTGGGTGATCGGCAAGGCGCGGTTTCGCATGGAAACAGGGTATGCATTTACGAATTAAGCTACGCGTGATGTTGCGGCCATTTAGAGGCCAGTAAGTTTGACGAACAGAGTATAAAGTTGCCTGCATACCGGCGTGTTTAAGTCGCGAATGCTCAGCTTCTATAATTAGCTTAGTCACATGGTGTTGAGCAGGTAGCAAAATTGGGTGACGCTGCTCTGCAGCAATAGAAGAATGAGCGAGCCTACCTCCAACACGTAAAATACCGTTTTCATTTATAATTGGATTTAATGGAATTAACTTGCTAGATAAAGGAAGTGGCTCCCCACTTTTGATTGATTCAATTTCTTTTTTAAAGTAATTGGACTGGACTAAACGTATAATCAGATCGTGAGCTAACGTAAGTTCACGAGTGAGTAGTGGACCGAGTTCACGCTGTGAGCTGAGTTTCTTAGTATTATGAACAAAGCGCAGAATATATGCCACAACTCTCTGTAGCTTATCGAAGGAGCTGTATTTTTCGATGATATTATGGTTCTTAATTTCAATTTTCATGCAAACAATTTTGGGAATAATGGGTTTTAATTCTGGAACAACCATAGGAGTATAAATTCCGTTAGGCCATGCTGAGTTTTCCTGAGTCAACCATGAAGGTCCGTTAATCCAAATGGAACTTTCAATAAATTCCGACGGAAGCTGTCCTCGAGATATAAGATCTGCAGGATTGTCTTGAGATAGAACGTGCCGCCAATGACACGATTCAGTAGTGGTTTGAACTTCCGAAACACGATTCGCTACGAATGTTTTTAAGCGATGAGCTGGCGTATTTATCCAATGTAGCACAATTCTCGAATCTGACCACAGATATGATTCGTGAATTTTTGTCAAAATAGTGGGTTTAACAGTATGATAAAGACGAGCAAGTAATACTGCGGCGCAAAGCTCTAATCTCGGTAATGTCAGAGGTTTGACAGGAGCAACACGTGACTTAGAAGAGATCAGACGTATATATACGTGACCTTGAGAATTAATGGAACGCAAGTACAAACAGGCACCATAAGCCTTTTCACTAGCATCGCAAAATCCATGCAATTGTACTTTAATTGGGTCAGGTATGGTAATTCCGCGAGGAAAACGTAAATTTTCTATTAATGGTAGCTGGTCCAAATAAGCAGACCAAGACGAATGAATCTCGACAGAAATAGATTCATCCCATGCTACTCCGGCCTTCCACAGGAGCTGCATGAGAATTTTGGCATGCACGATGATCGGACCAAGGAGACCAAGGGGATCAAACAACCTTGCAATTTGAGATAAGATAGTCCTTTTTGTGATAGTTTTGGAAACCGAGATATTGACAACGTAAAAGAAGTAATCTTCTCGAGAGTTCCACCGAATACCTAATGCTTTTATAGATGAGTCAGGATCTAGTGACATATGTGCGCTATTTGGATGCTCTTGATCTTTAATAAGTAGAGACGAATGATTTGAGGCCCATTTTCTTAAGCAAAATCCACCCTTTTTTAATAAAGCTATAAGTTGATCGCGTAGAATAATTGCCTCGGGAATTGTTTGTGCACCTGTGAGCACATCATCTACATAAAAGTCTCTACGCAATATTTGAGCTGCAATCGGAAAATTATCTTCCTCATCATTAGCAAGTTGGTATAATGTTTTTATGACTAAATAAGACGCACAAGCTGTACCATATGTGGCAGTTTCAAGTGTATAAATTTGAATAGGGTCAGAAGTATCTCGTCGATAGAGAATCTTTTGATATTGAGTATCTTCAGAGTTAACGCGAACCTGGCGATACATTTTTTCAGCATCAGCAGTTAACACATAAGCATGAGATCGAAATCGTAAGAGAATACAGAACAAATCGTCCTGTAATTTGGGACCTACCATAAGGGTATCATTCAATGAAATGCCACTTGAAGTTTTAGCTGAACCATCAAAGACAACGCGAGTCTTTGTTGTTATACTATCTTCTTTCAACACAGCATGATGAGGAAGAAAGAAACCTTTATCAGTGGCATTTTGGTCTTTTGCAAGAGACATATGACCTAATGTTAAATATTCATCTAAAAATGCAATATAATCACGTCGTACTTCAGGTTTCTGCTGAAATTTGCGCTCTAAAGCATAGAAACGTTTTAATGCAGCTGAATACGATTCACCTAACCCAGATTTTTTATTATTGAATGGTAAACGTACTTTATACCATCCATCAGTATTTCTCGTTGTATTAAGAGCGTAATGCTCTTCACAAGCCTTTTCCTCAGGGGATAAAACAGAAGTTGTTGACAGCTCTTCAAGCTCCCAAAAACGGGTTAAATTTACATCAGTAGGATCTGAATGTATAGAAATATGGCAAGATACGAGCGAAGGTTGAAAATGCGTACTGATTTCACCCGCGACAACCCAACCTAGCTGAGTTTTTTGGAGAATTGCATTGGGGTGATTTTTTAATGATATTTGTCCTACAACAAGCAATTTATAAAATAATTTAACGCCGATCAAAGCGTCAACCTTTGAAGACTTAAAGAATTCGGGATCAGCTAATTTAATATTTTTAGGTATGTCGAGACCTACTTGATCAATAGTGATAGACGGTATCGCCTGACTAATTTTAGGTACGATTAAAAATTCAGCAGATTCCCTGTAATTATTGCATCGGGATTGCAATGTCGCACGAGCAGAATGCTTTACGCTAGTGGAGGTATTATCAATTCCAGTAACATAAATATTAGCTGGTTTTTTAATTAGATTCAAAAAATTTACAATTTTTTCAGTTATGAAATGTGCCTGAGAACCTGCATCTAAAAATACACGAATGGTTTTAGTTTTTCCTTGATGATTTACCATGTCAACCAAGGCAGTAGCCAGTAAAGCATGTGAGCTTACTTGAGTTTGCAAGCTAGTATTATTAGACACAAAATGCGAAGAAACTTGAGAGTTTGCTGGCTGATTAGAACAATTATTTGTTTTTTCAAAATGTAAAAGAGTATGATGTTTTTGTTTGCAATTTCGACAAGATTGAGAGATACATTTGGAGGCCCTATGTCCCTTATTAAGACAATTAGTACACCAACCACCCTTTCTCGATGCCTCGTAACGGGCATGAGGATCTAAAGCCGCAAATTGGCTGCATTTGTAAACTAGATGATTAGTTTCATCGCAGTATACACAAGACTGCTCCTGAGTGGCAGCAGCAAAGGTTTGTTGTAAACGAGTATTAGATCGAATATTAGTATTAGGTTTTACGGGTGCAGGTTTCGGAGTCTGAACTCTAAGTCCTTCTACCTGCGCACGCCTTTTTAGAAAATCTATTAAATTATTTAAGGTAGGGTGCGCAATACCACTACTGCAATCTTCCCATCGGTCGCGAGCGGAAGAATCAAGTTTTTCCCGTAATAATACAATTAATATGGAGTCCCATGAATTTATGGGTTCTCCCAGCGCTTGAAGAGCGCGTAAATGTTTTTGAAGGCAATCTAAAAATGCACGAAAAGAATAGTCTTTTGATATGGATGACATATCTACAAGAGCTTTAATGTGACAATCACGTATGTGTTTCCGATCATCATATCTTTCCTTTAAAAGATCCCAAGCTACAATGTAATTTTCGTCTGAGGATTCAATAGTTGAAATAATATCGGCTGCTTCACCTTTTAAACATCCTTTTAAGTAGAATAATTTTTTCACAGGAGGAATTTTAAGATCCTTGTGAACAAGCGAGTTAAATAAATCATGAAAGCCTAACCAAGTATCATAGGATCCACTGAATGTTGGCAACTGAATTGTAGGCAAGGATGATAAATGAAAATTATCAAGAGAGTTTTTGGATAATTGAGACAATAAAAGTTGCTGACTGAGAGCGTCTAAATTTTGTGTACTTCCTTGTTGAGAAGGTACATTATTATCATTAACGGGTTGTTGCCCCTGCTGTTGTGGATTAATCGATTCCGAGTCGCGAGTTGGAGTTTCTAAATGAGTTTGAGTCGAATTCAATAAATCTGTAGAATTATTAGTTTCCGTTGTAATAGCAGGTGGAGAATAATTTTTAGAGTATTGCTCTAGAAGTTTAGTGGCAGTACCAAAGGCGCTGAAGTAAACGTCTTCAAACTCTTCGCGATGTGCAAAAAGAGCCTCTGATTCGTCGAGCAATCCTTCAAGCTCGTCTTGATATGATCCGAATTTATTGCGAATTTGCTCCATTTCACGAAATCTTTTTTCAAGAACAAGAATATCTGATTCCGGATTGAATTTATTTAAAAAATTGGAGTACGCGGTTAAAGATCGTTTGGCACCGGCGCGCTTAGTCGTTAATGCCTTTATTTGTTCATCAGCCATATTATGAGAATAATTAAAGCAAATTAATGAACAATAGTACAAAAAGAAAAAATATAAAGAGATATAGGCAATACAAATTGTGAAAATATGATAGGAAAAAATTATAGGTAGCCAATTGACTTACTTGACCAACTGGAAGATAATTGCAGAACCAAATAATGATGCAGGATACTGGGCGCTGCACAGGAACAGACGATGCAGTTTTCCAACAAGTGATGGTCGTTGAACAGGAACAGATGATTTCCAACGGGTACTGGATAATAGTTGATGGTGACCACGTGCACTGAGCGATGATTAAAAAACTATGTTTCACTTAATTCCTTAAACGATGAGTACGCACTGACTCAAATGTAATATTCAAAGTTAACACTGGAACGCTACGTAATTTTAAGCGATCCGGTTCGAAGGACCAATGTGGCGACTCGCGGTTGGTTTACCGCGAGTTATGATGTTACGTGCAAATTAATGTTATATTTCCACCAAAAATGTCTTATGATATAGGAGAAAGAATTAAGTGATTGGGTGAATTGAGTTAAGAATATAACAAGGAGATACAAGTGTATTTGAAATGCGGCTGGCGCTACAAAGTATAAAACTTAACTTTAAACAAATTTAATTCACAAAACTTAACTTAACATAGAAGTGATAGAACTGAAACTCTCAACTGGACTGGTGTGAACAGATGACACAAACCTTTTTTATGCTAAAATAAGATCTAGGCGTTAAAACTAAAAGGTAGGAAAATCAGGGGTAGGAAATTCGGCAACGAATAGTAACGTAGGAAAGTGATTAGAAGGCGGGATAATTACAAATCCTGCACTTCGGAAACTATGCAGGGAAGGGGAGAAAGGTGCAAGACTTTCTACCTGGATGGGCCGAACATTTACAAATATTTACACAGATTATAAGATTGAAACGATATATAAACCTATCCCTTCAGATAATTTTGGTGTGCAATTTATGGCTATAAGCGGATCAACAAAAAGACCCAAAAAAAAAAACATTACTAGGAAAATATCTACACAATACATTTATAATTATAAGTAGATTAAAAACTAGCAAATAACTTAAGTATCCAACAATGTGGCCTAGACAGGAGGATAAGCTACATAAGGCTTGGAAATTTCCAGACATAAATAAATCGAAAAACAACTAAATGTATTTAAAATTTAAATAAAATAAAAGGTGTTTTTGAAGCCATAAATAGATTATTTATATGGCTGTCTAGCAGACGTAACGGTTTTCGTCTGTGAATTATTAAAACAAAATAAAATTATTATCTAACCAATAATTAAGAATCATTGTATTATTACACGTTATTTTATATATTAGCTACACGACGGAACACAAATCGTTATCTGTTCAAATTCAGCTGCGCCTAAATACAAAAATGTAATGCAACAATATAACACAATTTTAGAAATTCGGATCAATATTTTATCTACTATTTGTAAAAATCGTACTTTTCTGGCCCAATAATTTTGAAGTAGTAAACAGAATTTCCAACATTTCAAATATTTCAAACATACCCATAAAGCAAAAAATTGCGACTTTATGCTTCCATAAAAGGTACTATAATAACCACTTATCACTTGAGAAAATTTTATCGCTCTGCTTCTCAAGAAAAATTCGGAAATTTTCAATTTAATAATAATATTTATAATAGCCCTATATGATTATAACCTCAATTGCATTTTTTTTTTTTAGTTTTTATGTCCATTTCGATTTATATAGTGCGATATGTTGTGACAGGTGATACTGGATCGATTTTTCTGAAATTTTGGGTGTGGAATACTATCGTAAATGAATGCCCAAAGCAATGGATCTGAAATAAATCCGCAAATACACACAAATACAATCATCTGTGTATACGTATAGGATTGACGAAAGTTGGAAAATTTATTTTTTGCCCAATTTCCGGTTTCACACAATTTGTTTTATAATATATTGGGTATTTATTGTTGATGTTTTTAATAAAATAACACAACAAAAAGTTTCTACTAAAATTTAAAGTTACCAAATAAGATTACAGTCAACCCTGCTATAACGCTTAGTTGACTAAATTTAAAACATTGATTAGTACTATACCTTAACACTTACTTCACACAAAAAATATTTTATTTTTAAAATATCCGTCATTCGCCGTCCGTCAAGTTATGAAACGAAACAAAACAATGGTGTTTGTGTATGGCAGTAGTTACTATAATTTTGTTTTCTTTAATAAAAAATGAAGTTCTCATATTACAAGTACTGTGTAGTGTAAAGTCTAAGTATAAAAACGCCAAACAAGTTAGGTTATACGTTAGTTATACGTTGCAAACAATGAAAAAATACGCACAAAGTAGAAGCGAATAAGTTGAACAATATCTGCGAAAGTCACGTGTTACGCTAGTAAAACCTCCCAAATGTTGAAAGAGGAGTGAAAGTGACTAAAAGTGAAGCGAAGCTAACAAACCAGATAATAAGCTTAAGAATACATATATAGAGAGTTACGGGCGCTTACGAGAATTTTATATGCTTAAACCACATGCATCCGTTAATTTAATTAAAAAAATAAATACGTATATATAATAAATTTGTAAAAATACTGGATATCAAATTAATCAAAGCGAGCGCTTTGGTTAATTTGAAAGATTCTTTAATATAATAAAACAAGTAAAACCTTTAGATTGTTTTATTTGAAATATATTCCAGTTCTACACTCTGATATAATAATGGATATATATATATATATATATATATATATATATATATATATATATATATATATATATATATATATATATCACTTAATATCTTCTTTGGCATAATCTGGGTCAGCCACACAAAACTATCAACAGAAAAAAAGCTAATAATTTCTTAAAGCTAATACATTCTTTTTAAGCTAATAATATACATTTTATGCTTCTGTATACTTACGTCGTGATTTAGGTTAGGTTAGGTTTAAGTGGCAGCTAATGCTCACATAGGCCTCAGATGGGCCCGTTGTGTTACCACGGTACTTGCAGTACAACCCTCCTCAGGGGATTTTGTCAAACCATTTCGAGAGGTGGATGAACCTCATGAGAGTCTGCGCATCTAGTGATGCGAGGTCAGAGAGATCATCCAAGAAAGGTCGGCCTAAGAAGAACAATCGTGTTGCGGTCAGAGAGGGGCATTGGCATACGTAATGCTGAACACTCTCCTCTTCCTCCTCGTCCAGGCAGCCTCTGCAGTAGTCCCGCTTCGCTATGCCCAGTCTCTCAGCGTGCTTGCCAATGGGACAGTGTCCCGTGATGACTCCCACTGCCAGTCTGATATCGTTTCTTTTTAGAGAGACGATGTTGGTGCTTCTTTTCCTGTTTCGGTGAGGCCATATTTGCCTGGTTACCTCGCAGGTGTCTTCATCCCTCCACCTTCGCTCCGCTAGGTTCGAGGCTATTTCGGCTATGGTCTCCTTGCACGAGGCAAATGGAATACCAATATCCTGTAATACTTCGGTTGAGTGCAGGCTTGTGCCGTTCTTTGCAAGCTCATCCGCTTTTGCGTTACCTGGGATCCCGCTGTGGCTTGGTACCCACGTGAGTCTCACGTTTGTGTGTGCTGCGAGCTCATTCTGCTTTCTCCGACAGCCAGAGACCACTGCTGAGTTGGTGCACACGCTAGTAACTGCCCGGAGAGCAGCTTGGCTATCGGTGTAAATGTGGATCTGTTCACCAGGGTCCCCATTTACCATCAGCCACTCTGCTGCCCCTTTTATGGCGGTTACCTCCGCCTGTAGAACGCTGCAGTAGTCTGGCAGGCGTAAGCTAATTCTGAGGTTGAGGTCGTTGGAGAAAACTCCGCTGCCCACTTTGTCCTCCCTCCGTGAGCCGCCTGTAAAGACCTGCGTGTGTCCTGCTGGTACCTCTTTCTTTTCCATCCACTCCTCTTTAGAGGGTATGTGGTATGAGAAGTTGTTGCCAAAAGCAGGTGTTGCTAGACATCGGTCTATGTTTTTGGGTACCCCTTTAAATTCATTGATTATTCCGGCGTGTCCACGATAGTCCGATGTCAACATTCGCACTGACTTTAGTCTAAGTGCTGTGGTAATGGCAAGTTGCTTGCCCATTAAATCGACCGGGGCTATGTCCAGGATTGTCTCCAAGGCTTTCGTAGGCGTCGTTCTCATGGCTCCCGTTATCATGAGCGCCGCCATTCTCTGCACTTTTGTAAGCGCCATTTGATGGACTCTTTTATTAAGTGCCGGCCACCATATCAAAACGCCGTAGTAGAGTATTGGTGTAACTACGGCTCTGTATAGCCAGAAGGTAATCTTGGGGTTGAGGCCCCAAGATTTCCCCACCGCTCTCTTGCAAGAGTACAGCGCCACCGTTGCTTTCCGTACTCTTTCGTTTATGTTGAGCTTCCATGATAACTTTCGGTCTAGTATGAGACCTAAGTACTTGGCGCTCTCCTTGATCGTCAGTTCAGTGCTCTTTAGCATTGGGAGCCTGAATTCTGGGATGTTGTGTTTCCTTGTGAAAACGACTAGCTCGGTTTTCGCCGGGTTGACATCTACGCCACACCGTTTGCACCATTGCGCTAGTTTCGATAGGGCCCCTTCAACAAGTTGCGACATTGTATTGAGGTGTTTCCCTGAGGCCGCTATTGCTACGTCATCCGCATAGGCGACGACCGTGCAGCCGGATTTCCTAAGTTGGAGGAGCAGCTCATTTAGCGTGATGTTCCAAAGCAATGGTGAGAGGACGCCTTCTTGTGGGGTTCCCCTACTCACCTTCCTTCTTATGTGGGATTCTCCCATTGTGGCCCTAATGTTCCTTTCACGGAGCATTTTTCCGATCAGGTGACATAGAGCGTTGTCCATAGCTAGTCCAGTTAAGGCTGATTCTATGGCTTCAGGCTTCACGTTGTTAAATGCCCCTTCTATATCGAGGAAGACAACCATCGTGAACTCCTTATGCCTCATCGAGCTCTCTATCTGGTTTACCAAGGCGTGGAGTGCTGTTTCCACGGATTTCCCCTTTGTGTATGCGTGCTGAGACATTGACAGCATTTCAGGGTGTAATGCCTCCTTCATGTGCAAGTCAATCAGTCTTTCAAGTGTCTTTAGCAGGAACGATGATAAGCTGATTGGTCTCAGGTCTTTGGGGGAGGTGTGTGAGGCCTTTCCTCCTTTTGGGATGAAGACCGCTTCGACCTCTCTCCATATTTTTGGGATGTATGAGAGGTTTATACATGCCTTAAACATAGTCTCCAACCAAGGTATAACTATATCTATGGCCTCTTGCAGCTCAACGGGACTGATCCCGTCAGGTCCAGGTGACTTAAAGAGTTTGAAGCTTTTGATGCTCCAGGTTAACTTATCTCCACCTACAATTCTGTCAGCCAGATACCGAGGTGAAGCAGTTATGGTGGAGTCCACTACACTTATTCCATTGTTTGGAAAGTGTGTATCCATGAGTAGCTCCAGCGTTTCTGTACATGAGGTTGTCCAGTTTCCATCTTGCTTCTGTATGAAGCTTTGGACTGCTGGATCCTTAGATAAAATTTTTCGCAGTCGGCTGGCTTCTGAGGTTTCCTCTATTAGCTCCCAGAGCCGAGCAAAGGATGACCTTTTGGCCTTCCTAACCTCCGTTTTGAAATTCCGTAGGCTGTTCTTATAGGCAGCCCACACATTGGTACTTTTTGCCTCGTTGAACAGCCTCCTGCTTTCCTTTCTTAGGGAGCTTATTAACGGGGTCCACCACCGTGGTTTGCTCTTACCTATCCTGCTGACGACTTTGCATGATGTGCGCATGGCCTTGTTACAGGCACCTGTGAACTGTTTTACAATTCTGTCTAGCTCATCCCCTGTTTTTGGTGTTGGGGGCGGCTCTTCCGATAGAAGACCCATTGTCATTGACATTGTCTACAAACTTAGGCTTTGTTTGCATCTGTATGCCTACCTTAAATTCAATATACCTATGATCATAAAAGGAGTGTTCTTTTGACACTTTCCAATTGCTTACAAGGTTAGGCGTTTTAGTGGAAACGAGTGTAATATCAAGTACCTCCTCTCTCACGGCTGTCGTGAAGGTGGGAGTGTTACCTATATTACATATTTCTAGGTTGGAGGTTAGTATAAATTCTAGTAAAGACTCACCTCTGTTGTTCGTGTCCGAGCTGCCCCATATGGTGTGGTGGGCATTGGCATCGGCTCCAATAATCACGTCCGCCCCTACTCGGTTGGCTTCTGTGATTATACCATGGAAACCCTCTGGGGGACTTTCCTTTTCATGGGCGAAGTATCCTGAGATCATCCATAACCTACGGTTAGAAAGTCCCATTGATACAGTGACAGTGTCGCAATCGCTGTGGTTAGGCATCATAAAAGCGTTGATGCTTTTATCCGCCAGGACGCACGAGCGTGGCTTACCTGCGTTTTTTACGTATAGTAACCTGTACTTGTCAGAGCCCAGTCCACAGATCTTGGTACCCACGACCCAGGGTTCTTGGATTAGGGCGATGTCGACTCCTGCCTTTGACAGTTGGAGGAGCAGAGCAGCCGAGGCTGCTTTGGAGTGGTGGAGGTTACATTGTATTACCCCCACCATCGCTGAGAGAGTTTTCTGGCACCGCGACGATCGTTACGTCGTTGTCGTCTTCGGTGTCAGAGATTAGCGCCAGATTCTCCTCTGCTTCGCTAATCTCATCTAGATGGAGAGGTCCGAACATATTAGTGACCCCCATATCTGACATCTTACTGTCTGAATGTGACCGAGGCTCCCCTTCCCTCGAGGGGATTGGGGTTCTCTGGTCACTCTTGTAAACATTCAGGGTAGTGGAGCCGAAGCCGTAGCTGATCACTCCCTTACTTTCTGCCAGTGGCGCTAGAGATGCTTCGTTTAAGATGACAATTACTTGCCTTCTCATACCCGCTGCCTCGCTAACTTTGATAACGCTCCAATCCTCAGTTGGAAGCGTGGGGTTGCTGGTCTGAATTATCTTCAGAATTGTCCTCGGGTCAGAGGGTTCCGTCGGGATCCAGGCTCTCGATCTCGGTCTGCTCGGGATCTTGTACCTTGAGACAGGCTCGATTCGGGCGCCTGGCCAGACTTCCCCCACTTCCCCGATGGCTTGCTTGTACAGGTCCGCTGATCGTTGATCTGCACAAGCCACCAGCTTGATATGTCCTTGATGCCAACCTGCGTCTGTGCAGCAAGGAGATGGGCCTGGATTCTTCTGGAGAATGTCCAGGTATTTGCCCAAGAGAGCCGCTTCCACCAGTCCCCATTTGGCTGGCGCGATCCCGGTGACCTCTGTCAATGACCTCCCATACCAGATGATCTTTCATGATCTCACTGTATGAGCTCCTGGGACTCCCGAAGCAGTCCCTTTTTGTTGGACTGTGGCGTAGGACCCAGTCTTGCCCCTTTTTCCCTATGAGCGGGGATTCATCCATCGATCTGTCCTTTCTTTTGGACGATCCCTGGGTTGCCGCCGACTCATGCTCTTTCGTAACTTTAAGGGCCCACTCGAGTTTCGCCTTGTCTTGATCAGACCGCTTTTCCTCCGGGATGCCCTTAAATTTGTCGAGGAGTTTGTAAGCCGCCCTTCTATCCCTGTAGGCTCTGACGGACGGTTTCACCTCTTTTTTGCTAGATGCCGCTTTATACAGCTCTGCATCATTACTAGTGCTAGGCCCGGGTTTCGTTAGCCTGCTACTTGTGTTGTCCTTAGAGGACGGGAGTCTCCCTTTACGGGTGGACTTTTTGGGGAACTCACGTTCCGGGAATGGATTGTTGCCCACACCAGATCCGATTGGGCGGCCTGCTTGCGCAGGGTGGGATTCCGAGCTGTTGCCCGTACCCACCTGGTGGTTGTTACCTCGGTTTGCACTATCCATTGAGGGGGGGGTGCCATTTATACCTTTTGCCAGGTTTCCTTTCGTTAGGGACCAGACTGACCTCCTTCTGGCCATGCATCCTCTTGGCACGGGTAAGGTCCACCACCGTAGGATTAGGAGTAATAGACTGAAGAAGAAAGAAGTTTAACTCCCTAGCCCTCGATACCTACTAGCATCAGGAGTTGAAAGGTGGTCAAGAGTAGACCGAAGAGTTGACCAAGGGAGGTCGAAAGATCAAAGAAGGAAAGATAAGAGGAAACTGGTAATCTCGTGCCGAAGCATGGTTACCGTGCAATGGTGTTGGTCCGCGTGTGCAATCCCCTATCCGCCACCCGGGGACGCGCCTGGTAGGGGTTGCACCTTCCCCCGCAGGATACATCGTGATTTAACATTGCGGAATTCCTTTGAAAGACATCAATTTTGGGCAAACTTTTTCCATAGCGATATAGTTAAGAACAACTGTATCAATTCGACAAGAAACATGTTAAAACGTCAAATTTCTCAAGTAACCTACTATGCTCTACGAAAATGTCAACAACACCAATGATTTGTAATGTAATGCTTTCTGCTGGTGTTCACTGCCACGTGACAGAATGGCTACATTAGCCGATTTTATTTTATAAAAATATTAATATTCTTTATTTTTTTTTATTAAATAATTTTGTTTTTTGTGGTCTCTAAGTAATGATTAATCATAAGAAACTGTCATTCATTCGATTTATTCTTAGTGGACAGTACCCTATTGGTGCCGTACTATAAGTAATTCAGCGTAATGTAGGAAACATTTTCAGGTACTATTCTAAGTTTGCAGAAATACTATTTATATGTTATACCTAAACAATGGCATATATTTTAATGAGTTTGTAATTATCAAACAATGTGAAAGTAACTTTACCGTTTTGATAAATATAAGTAAATGATAAGCAAATAGGAGCTACAAACAAATTAATGATAATTCTAAACTGATTGTGACTAATGATGCCAACAGTTATACCAACATATGAAACGAAATCATTCATTTACATAAAGTTTTCTGATTTATTTGTTTCTAATAAATCAACTTAAATATACAACATTTTCAACATATTTTTGATTATTTTTTCACCTCCACAATAAATGAATCAATTTTATTCTGGTGGTATTTAATAGAATATTTGGATTGTATATGTTAGGTATTATTGTATCTTAAACATTTTTTGTTTCAAAGGGTTCCTCCACTACAAATTTTCCCTATGATTACTATTCAAAATTACATATGTATGGCTTTTTTTGACAATTTCTTAATTTAATATTAACTAAGGCTATTCACAAAAATAATTACAAAAAGTTTTTTCAAGGACGATATGATTTTAAAATAAAAAATTAAAATAGTATAAGCTTCAACCACAAAATTCAAACAATTTTGGCTTTGTTAAAATCTACGAACCCAACGTTCAATGACTACAATTTTTCAAATAAATAGACCTGACATCCTAACGTTCGATATTCAGATTCAAATAACGCAAATAGTTCTGTTCAGTTAAGATCGATTCTAAGTTGTTCTAGAATCCCATCAGCAAACACGGTGACTACGATGGTTTAGTGACTTCAAGCCTTCTCACAATATATACCAAGTGTTGACCCTTGAAAGGCTTAGTTCTTGGGAACGACGACGAATAGATAAATTCACTTCTTCTTACACTAGCACAGCATTTTGATGACTTCATGGTTCAGTATCTCGAAGCGAAAAATCCTTTTCGAATTTTGTCGACACGATAAGTCGATTATATTGACTATAATTTTCAGGTATTCACAAACAGTTAATTATTTTTATAAAGTTGATAATTACCAAACAGATGAGAAACATACGGATCATGCGTGTAGTTTACTATGGTATACTAAAAACAAATCTAGTTTGAATATGGTGGCAAAGACAACTTAATATCATGTTATCTGTAATTGACCACAATTTATAAAGATGTTCACGATCCCAAAAATAGAAGAAGATTGAAAACCGGTTGAAAAAGGGAGACAAAGAAAAATACTCCTACGACTTAGTATTTTCTTTTTTTTCTGGAAATATGAAAAAGATTATAAATTTGCTATTTATTTTTCAAAACAGATTAAACTTGTGTAGTAATTTACTGTTACTAATAATCAAAAAAAGAGGTTCTAAAAATTTCATAAATAATTGCTCGTACATTCCAAATTATAACTTGTACAAAAATGTACAAAAATGCTGGGGGGTCGTCAACCTGTTAATACTTACCGCCCACTTTAACTTTGTTGATTGTAAAGTTTCCTTTCCGCCCACTTGTGCCGGTTAATTTAAAGCAAATGTGAAATAAGTTTTAGAGATAAAGGCTTATGAAACATAGGTAACAGCATAAAAAATAGCAAAGTCAGAAAGTCAAATTCGTAAAGTTGTTTGTAATTCTATATATATTCGTTAATAAAATTTGCAACAACAAACAATAATTGCCACCGCCCAACATACAAACATGAATTAGTGGGCGGTTGGGACCAGATTGATGTCCACTGGTCTAGAGAGATTTAACTTAAAAAAACACTAGTTTTAGAAAATTTTCTTCAGTCTGTTCAGTAAAGCATGTTTAATTTGCAAATTTTTAATTTTATATAAAAATACAATTTTAAATTTTCCAATTTTAGTAATTATTTGCGTAGAACACTGTAGAAAACCTTAATATTAATATAAAATCACAAAAAGTAAGATTTCACAAATTTTGAAAGATTTTGTTTGAACAGAAAAAAGAATCGTTCAGTTATTTTTATTTATTGTTTTTTAATGCTTCCTGGAAAGGAGATAAAACTTATTATTACTAGTAATAAAAACTGTTTCATAGACTTATTAAATACTTAATTTTACGATAAAAATAATCTTCTAAATTGCATAAATTAACGAAAAGGGAAAGTAAAAGATTATTATTAATAATTTAGTGTGTAACTAGTACATGTGGATCGAATTTTTCGGAATTTAATAGTTTTTCGGATGGAAGAGTTGAAAAGAATGGAATAGTTGCTAAAGGTGGAATATTTGATAAGGGTGGAATTTTATGATGAGTTTTCAGGTGCGCGACACTTGTGGTGCTTTCAGCGCCACATGATATATGTGGAACGTGAAGTTGTATATGAAAGAGTAAGCAGAATCGCAAGATGCGCGATTCTTGTGGCGCTTTCAGCATCAGCTTAAGTTGTATGTGTGTGTGCACAATAAGGGGTGCGTTGCTAATAATTCATACTTCTCAAATGATTTTAATGCTGTCACGTTTGTAAAATAATATAATCAAACAATTTTGACATGAACTTTCATATAGTGTTGCCATTTGTCTGAAATCAAAGTTACTAAAATTAAAGGAGTGATATTGGAAATGAAAAGCTCCCAACGTTCATAAAAAAGTTACTATATCTAACGATGTGTTGTTCGTTACTATGGCTCACATGTACAAAAAAAATTAGCTGTGGCGTGAAAGTTACTAAAAATCTCACTAAAAATGTCATAACCTTTAAATTAAAAAAGTGACATTGATATTGTCAACTTTGACGTTCAACATAACCAACAAATATTATTTTTATCAAGTTGGTAACTTGTGTTGTTGATTTACCAATATACTCAGACATAATCTCACCAATTGGAATTGACGTTGTTGTCTCTAGTTTGACAAATAACATTACCAAGTCAAAAAAGTCAGCTGTTTCAACAAAGTCTTTTTTTCGTCAACGTTGTTAGCCTTAGTTTTACTTCATCATATATAGTCTCACTTCATCATATATAGTAACTTCCTTTCTTGAAGGTTGGCAACTCTTTGCAATATCACTCCTTCAATTACCGTAAGTTTGATTTTATACAATTAGCAACACTTTTGTTATAGCAAAATTATGTTACTAAAAGTCTCACTAAAAAAAATCATAAGCAATAAATTACTCAACTAACGTTGATGTCAATTTTGACTTGATTTTCAATGTACTTCTTTACTAAAAAAAAATCCAGCTTATTAACCATGAAAATTCCAAAATGGTCAAATTGCTTCAATAGATATATCTATGATCTTAATAGATCTGAAAGAGTTTTTATTATATTTATTACAGTTTTCAAGTTGTAGCTATTTGAATCTATTAGTATCAGTTCCGGTTTGACTTCGAGGGATGCGTATGTGGTCTGGATTTATATGATGCTTTGCGACATGTAACCTAATAGCCTAAGCTAGGTTTATCTTATTTTTGATCTCTTGGGTCGCGCTGCCGCTTATAGTTTGTCTTATTTTTCTACCACTATGCGGTATACAACCCAACCTAAGTTAGGCTTATGGACTTTGCCACTTTAACTTATTTTAGATCGAGCTATTCTAACCTAACCTAGGTTTAACAACACCTCTTGCTACTTTATTTTATTATGGATCGAGAGGTCACGCGGCCACAAGGTTTGATCGGGAAGGATAAAAATTGCACAGTTTTTAGAAAAAAATCTGCTTTATCGAGCAGTGTTATACGCAAGTTTGATAGAAATCAGAAAAAGCTTTGAAGAATTTCAATATATAGTTTTTTAATTAAATCCTGCAGCAAGGCTGTTGTAAGGCTGCCACCAATGTTGTGGGGCTGCCGCCAATGTTGTGAAGGGGGTTATGGTGTGAACCACCGCCGACTTCAATGTTGAGAGGGAAGGACTGCTGTCCAACAATTCTTCGGACTCTGAGATATATCTAAACATCTCGGGATCTTGTAATGTAATGTTCACCGGGATTCGCAAGGCGTGTAGTTTATCGAATAATAGTCGAGTTGGTTTTAACAATTTAATTAAACAATAATACAACGAAATAACTTAATACCACTCTACTCTCTTTTCTCTTACTTCTTACTTCTTACTGACAACTGGGGAATGGTATTTATGCCATTCCTAGTATAATATATATGTAAGAGGGCTTAAATCATCCCTCTAATTCAAATAAGGGGGAAATTGAATTTTCTTGGCTCCTCCAATGAACAATCGAGGTTTAAATTCTCTAAATCCCTGAAAATGTCTGGTCCTCTGGTTAATCTCTATAAGAAGGTTTTTATAGGCCTTCGCACGTTTTCTAATATGTTGGGGGGAAGTAGATTTAGCATGGTAATAAAAACCCTTAGTTTCTGGACAAACGAAAAAAACTATAAAACAATTGCATTTATCCAAATCGTGGGACAAAGGGCACGTTTTGGAATGTGCGCTAATGGCACAGTGTCCAGTCCTGGTTTTTATTACAACACTTCCCCCTTAATGTAGAGAAACATTATTTTTTGTATTTACAATAACAATTAACTTTTGTCAATATACAAAAAAATAATTTTCTAGTCTGCGTTTTATAATAGTTTTTTCACTTTTTGTACAAATTATATATAGATATATTTCGAGTCTCGTTCTTCGAGATTACATTTAGTACCGCTACTTCCCACTAGATCTAACCACAGTTCAGAGTTTAAAATTTTCGGGCTCCCGCCTGCGCATGTCGTCCTTCCACTTCATAACGTTCTTTGTGCTAGACGAAACCACATGTTTTGAGAGTGTTAACCACGTGTTTTACCTAAAAATAATGTTTGTGAAAATTTAATTTAAACAAAAAACATCTAATCCAAGATATTATGGGTAAGAGTAAAAAACGGAGCAGAGACAGGGAAGAGGAAATCACTATAAAGAGACTGCGGAGGTTGGAGAAAATGGTTGAAGGCTTAGCAGAAACCATAAACAAAATAACAAAAATTACAGGTATTTAAGATCTAAAGGAAATGATTTTTTATATCATTTATATTTACACGACATCTTGTACTCAATTTGTGTGAGTCTTGATGGGCGGTTCAGGCTAGTGACTTTTGCACGTAGGAGGCAATAACTACTAGTGCTGTAAATCTTGATCTAGCATTATCAGGCAAAACATTTCATTTTCATTTGTAGATGATGTTCAAGCAAAGGTAGAGTTTGTTTTGGGAGACGATCCCGGAGCAATTAGTACAAAATCTTTGAATTTACACCAAAGTTTGGTATCAAGATGGTCTACTTGGTTGACTGATGGTTTATCCAAGGAGATAAAAGCGGACTTAATGAACTAATATCCACGTAGTGGAAATATTTACCTGGAAGCACCCTAGTTGAATGGAAAAATTATGTCAACACCTAACGAAACAGGTAAGAGAGACGAACGGTTTGTTGCTGAAGAAAACCTAGCCCGTTCAGCCTTGGGACAAGGCATTACAATGATCTTGAATGATGAAGAACAGCCGCTAGATCGTTTAGAATTATTACAAAAGCTGGCTGATACAGGTAAACTTGTATCACAACTACATAATCGATCTCTTCAGCTAGAAGGGCATTTATTTCTCCAGTACTTTCCAAGTCCATGAAAGACTTACTACAAAAAACTAAACCAGGATTTTTACTGTATGGGGATAATTTGTGTTATAAAATGAAAACAGCAAAGGTTGGTCGCAAAATTCGCAAATGTTTGCAAAATTTTACAAACGGTCCAGAAAATTCCATTAGAACCAGAAAAAGAGACGTTCATTAATTATATTTTTTCTAAGTAAAAGATTAATGATAATTATACCACTATTGGATATAAATATGGCAATTAAGCTCGTTGTTATTTAAAGGATTTAAATATTAATGATCATAATTAGTAGACACTACATATAAACATCTTGCTCTAAACATCTACAATGTAATCTCGAAGAATGAGACTCGAAATATAATCAAAAATCAAACGAACTTACCTTAAGTGAAGTTCGATTGTAATTATATGAGAGTCTCGTTCGAGATGATTACACCCCTCCCTTATTTTCCTCTCGGAAAAGTTTTCTCACCCGTACTAAGGTGTATTGTCTATACGAGCTAAATTCTTTAATATTAAAATAAGCTTTAAACTATATGAAGTGTGACCGGTAGTGGAAGGACGACATGCGCAGGCGGGAGCCCGAAAATTTTAAACTCTGAACTGTGGTTAGATCTAGTGGGAAGTAGCGGTACTACAATGTAATCATCTCGAACGAGACTCTCATATAATTACAATCGAATTTCACTTAAGGTAAGTTCGTTTGATTTTTAACTTTTCAGTCATTTCCCTACACATAGTATGATTTTCTCCCTTGCTTTATTCGTCAACTTCTCAGCGGTTGGTGCTGTTGGTGTGTATCCAATTATCATATCTGTGCTTTGTGGTGTATACCTCCGAAAAACATCGCTCAAACAATAAGTTTCGTCTTATTTTAACATATACAACAAATGTACTAATAATGATGAATATTATCATAGCATAAGAAAATTAACTGAGGTATAATACTTTTTCAGTGTGTACTTATAACATACAACCACGAGTTTAAATTTGATAATTGCAAATATATGTTATGTTCCAGCTTTGTCATTCTAACGTCATAATTCTTGAAAATTGAAAAGGTTTAGAAAATAATTCAATTTCACAAATTTCGGCCTGGTTTGACGAGAATATCGGCTGCTGTTGTCTAGAAATATATTTATTACTCAAGTATTTTTTGCAATGCTCGATCTCATTTTCTTTTAATACAATATAATTTTACTTATCAACACTGATACCTAGGTACATGATTTAAGGTTGAAAAAAATATATAATCGTTACTATTTTGTGTCATATTCCCTAAATTTGGATAATATATTCCTGGTGAATGTTGGATTACTATTTATTACTGGTTATTATTAGAATTCTTAATTATTTAAACTACTAAATCTATTTTAAATTATAACCAACGTTTAAGTATGTACTAAAGATAATCATAAAAATGCTTGATTCTATTAGCATGGATTGTTTGTTTTCTCCGCCCTTTCTGAATTACAAAGTTGAGAGGAGATAATTTTTCTATTATTATATATGGTCCTATCCATTGCTTCTCTAATTTTCTGCTTCTACCCCTTCTTACTGATTCGTCAAATAACAAAACTTAGTCATTTACTTTGAATTCCACGTTCTCTTCATTTATATCTATTTCTAAAACTCCAAGCTTCGGTTTATTATTCTCCAAAATCTTATTTCTCTGACATGCATCTTCAGTAATTTGCTTCTTCTGTTTCTCCAATTTACCATCTTCTTCAACCTTCTGTTCCAATTTCTTTTCTGCACCTTTCTTCTTTAGATCGGTACTTGCTCCCATATCAAATATTCTTTTCTTAATTTCCAAACCGTCTTTCTTCTTTCTCTGTTCTTCTGTTCATATCATCCGGAATTTTCAAATCGCCTTTTTGATCAGTTTTCTTCCGGTCATCCAAATTAGATTTATTCTAGTTTTAATTTTTCGGTCTTTCTTATTTTCGTCAGTCTGCTTTCTCTCC
Organism: Phosphuga atrata; assembly: GCA_944588485.1. Taxonomy (NCBI): domain Eukaryota; kingdom Metazoa; phylum Arthropoda; class Insecta; order Coleoptera; family Silphidae; genus Phosphuga; species Phosphuga atrata. Next base: position 30,746 of record CALYMW010000136.1, on the reverse strand, counting down.
AATGTTTTCACTTCTTCTTTCTTTCTTTCGTGACTTTTCTCTTTCATATCTTCTTCTATGCCTTCTCTTGTATCCTCTTTTACACCTTCTTTGATATCTTTAACTTTTGGCCTAGACCTGGTCTGCATATCTTTACCTATATCTTCACCATTTTTCCTCTTCTTGCTATCTAAATGCGAGTTCATTTCATCAGATTTTTTCTCTTTATATTCTACTTTTTTATTTTCGCAGCTTTTCCTTTTCTCTAACCCTTTAACTTCTTCCTTGCATACATGACTTGTGTCCGTCATATCTTTTTTAACATCCTCACGAACTTTTGACCTGGACCTAGTCTGAATATATTTGAGTTTCGCTTCGTTACCAATATCTTCAAGAGGTTTCTTCTTCTTATCATCCAAATTAGATTCATCGATTTTCGTTTTTTGCTTCTTATTTTTATACTTTTCTTTTTCTCTTTCATCTCATCCTTCTTAATTTCAAGGCTTTTCATTTTAGGCTCTTCATTTATATACACTTTATTATTATCACCATTATTTGATCTACACCTGGTTTGCATTTCTTTAACACTTGCATTGCCTACATCTTCGTCAGTTTTCTTCATATCTTCCGAATATGACTTTAATTCACCAGTTTTAATCTTTTTGTCTTTTAAATGGAAGATATTTTTGTTCTCTACCCACAATTTTGATATTTTATGTTTATTATAAGCATCCAAATGTTCTAAATTTATTAATTCTAATATATTCTGTGAATGTTCCGTATCATTTTCATAACAATTTAACTCCTCGAAATATGTTATAGGCTGTAAACTAACATTCGGCGTTTTGACAGTTATATTCCTCCTCAGAAATATTCAACAAGCTTATTGCACATGTATTGTTATTAACTTCAGTTAAACTGCCTCCCATATATAAGTTCGGTTTTAATATTTGAGGTTCGCATATACATCTAGAACCATCTCTAAGACATGAATAGGCGTTAATAATAATTTCAGATCTCGCAGGGACCTCAATATTTTTTATAAAAATTTCCTGTGGTAATATTTCTAAATGATCTTGATCTACATGCATTAATTTATTTTTATAATCGATAATTATATTATTTTTTTAAAGGAAATGCCTAGAATTTCATCGAATGCCAATTTAAAATCATCCTGTACAATGTGAAATTTATGTTCGATAACGTTTGATCCAATTGTTACAAAACCTGTGGTGGTACCTAATGTCTTTACGTATTCCGCGATTCCAGTTACTCGTACTGGATTGTTATATATTATTACTTTATCTTTAATTTTGCCAAGTTTTACTAACGATATATCTGCTCCTGTGTCAATTAGTATTTTGGTTTTGTTTTCAAAACAAATACCGATATCAGTGGTAACAAATTGATGTTTAAACTCTCCGATAGTATAACTGTGTATCGCATTTTCAGACAAGGTGTGAATCTTACATTTATATTCTTTTGCTGTATAACCTCTAGTTTCTTCACTACTATTTCTATGAAAATTATCTCTCGAGTTCCTATAAAAATTATCTCTATTTGGATTTCTATTAAAATTATCTCTATTTGGGTTCCTTTTAACATTATCTCTATTTGAGTTCCTAATAAAATTATTTCTAATTGAGTTTCTTTCAAAATTATCTCTATTTGAGTTTCTTTCAAAATTCCTACCTGAACTACTTTGTGAGTTATCTCTAATTTTTTTTTCCGGATCTCTATTCGAATTTCTGTAAAACGTTTTATCCTGGCTTCTATGTGAATCCGAATAAAAGTTTTTGTTTGGATTTTCGTATGAATACTCGTGTTTCTGCTGATATGTATATTTATCATTTTTCGTACTTCTAAAATTTTTGTTATCATTACAATTCGCAGATAATTTATTAAAACTACAATTTTCGGTTTTATGGTTACTTTTTTTACATATGTCACGATATATTTTAAACCTAGGCTGCTCTCTGTTGTGATTATCTCTATTACAAATAGTACAATGTTGTTTAAATTTGATGCTCTTGGTAACTATTTTAGAATTTACCCTATGAAGAGCATCGTCCTGTTTTGTTTTTTCTTCAGATTCGGCTAACGAAATTGCTTGCTCTAAAGAATTTGGTCTGTTAAATCTAACAAATTGTTTTATTCCAGGAGACAAACCTCGTACAAAAATATCTAAAGCTTCTACCCTTGTCATTTCATTAGCGAGATTTAATTGTTCGGGATTATAAGTTTTTAAATTGCAATCGTATATTTTTTGAATTAAGTTAATTATTTTACTTTTATAATCTAAAAATTCTCGTCTTGATTTTGAAAAGTGTTTCGTAAAATTTCTTGAAAATAAGCCCTATTGCCCGATTCACCAAATGTGTTTAACAAAAGAGACCTCAATTAAAATAGAAAAATGATTTACCGGCGACGTTATTGAGAAATCTCTATTACATTTTTTTTATAAATGCATCCAAATTTTCACTCCCGCTGTACGAATCAATAAATTTAAGTGCTAATTGTACACTAACTTGAGAATTTGCGGTAGCCATATTAATATTTGTAGTTATCTACCGATATATCTAACGAACTATCCTCGTTTGAAATGTTTAAAGCGTGCAATTTCTTTTTGGACCGTTTATACATTTAGTTAAACATATTAAATATATTAAAGATATTTGTTGTATGTATTTTAAAAGAAAGGAATTTTTAAAAAGTATTTTAAAAGAAATATTGAAATGGCTGTTCCTTCCATAGTGAAATTGTAAGACTGACAGTTTTTCGCCAATAACTCTGTTCCTATACATCCGAGGAAGACGCGTGTTATACCGTTGGAATCTAAATTCAATTTAAAAGCTCCAATTATTCTTAAAGAATCCCAAGAATCCCAAAAGACCCCATTGAATCCCCTAGTAAATATTGCGGTTTATGAAATAAATTTTAGAATTCAAATGTGAACGAAAGCAACTGTTTCTGATGTAAAATGATCTGAATTTTAAGAATCTGCTAAAAGAATAATGTAAAATCTTCGTTTTATTGTAGAAAATTGTGAAAAATTGCGAATTTTAACTCTGCTATGTGTTGCTAATCAAGAGCCAGAGTCGCCGAAATCTGCAATTTAGAGATTTCTAGAAATCTCTTTGAATTTGATTTGAAATTCAACCTAACAATGGGCGAATAATCAGAATTTTTATTTAAATTCTTTTTTTGAATTTTATCTTCTCATAAGCACACGAATAATCATAAACGGATAAACTTCAACAATGACATTTGCACATAACCTGAGCGAAAATAGTGTCAAAATGATCAACTGTAAGTGTAAATTGGCGATTCAGCGGCAAGCAATGGTCGAAGTTTTTTGGACCTGGAGTGCGAATGCGTTGATGGATTTGAGAAATTCAAACGCCATACTGTTCGCCTTTTCACCGTGCATGCACTCCTCGGGCTGGAAATTACATTTTTCATTTAAGCGTTTCCGTTTGAAGAGGTGAAAAAGAAGTGACTTTGCGAATTGGGACCTGCGGTAGGTCCCCGGAGGTGTAATGCGTCGCGAGAGGTGTCGTTCGAAAGTAGACACGTCGGGATATAATCCCTGAAAAGAGCAATACAATTCTAAACATTTCACCGAATATTGAAGGTTTCAATTTACTCAGTTTTGAAAAATTCGTATCGATTTTGGACTGGCGTCGAGACCCCCAAATGCGATCGAACGGTGCGTCATTCCTATCGCCTTATAGACCTTTCGTTCTCTATTTTGAAACCTCAACCGGGATTCCCTGCTCTTTAATTTAGCGAATCCCGGAGGATTCTCGCGTACGTCTGCAAAACATGGTTTTTCGGACGTCCCGGGGCCATCCTGTGCGCAATCGCAATTAAACTCCAAAACAAACTAAAAGGCACTATGCCGAATTGATTGGTGCCGCTTCGGTCCAGATCCGACTGTTGGGTATCCCAGGAGAGGGATCTCAGCCAATTAGGTGAAAAAAATAGCGCGTTTTTCCGATTTTTGTGTTAAAATTGACCCAGAGCGGGAATAGGATGCATTAGGTCCAAGATTCTTCCACCGTCGCCCGTTGCGGGTAAACATCTCGCATCGAACGAACCGGTTTGGAGGCACGGCGCTCTTCAATCAAGGGAACGGCATCCACAGGTGTGATGGGAAAAAGGTTTTTTTCCGCTTACATTTTCCACCGCACTGGGTGAACCGACTGTCGCGTACTTTTCCGCATGACGTCGAAAAATGTAAAATCGACGCGGCAAGATTACGCAGTAAAAAAATCTAGCCGCGGACCAAAACTGCTCCTCAAAGGTGCTAGAAACGATCTCCTGTTTTTGGCACCTGGAGGACGCCGTGTAGGACTTCCGAGCGGCACAAACATGAGCGGCACAAACACGGGTCGAAGGCCCGTTCAGTTTTACAACAGTAAATGACAATTTTCCGTTTCGACGCGCAAGAGGAACGAAGTTTTTGAAGAAAAAGTGAAAAATTTAAAACGCACCTACAACCGGCCCCTGCAGGGGCGGAACTTTGTAAAGCTCGTCTAAAAATCTATTTTTTTTGTTCAATTCATCAGAAAAAATTCAAGACGTAAACAACATTTTTACACAATTTTTCTTAATTTTCAAAAAATCTTGATTTTTTTACCCCTTTTTAGTTCAGGGAAGGCGCCTTACTCGATTAGTATATTGTATTAATAATTATATAACAAAAAATGAAAACAAGAAGAGAATTAAGAAAAATAATATGTTCTCTAATTCACTACTTGACTAATAACATAAATAACTAGTACGGGTTGGCTACTTTGGTACGGTTTAATAATTATATTTATTTATGTTATTAGTCAATTTGTGAATTAGAGAATATAGTATTTTTCTTTATTCTTTTCTTGTAATATGAAAATTCATATAGTAATTTTTTTTCTATTTCTTTCTTAAAGTAAACTAATGTTTAGGTCAAAAAAGGAAATATCTTAACATCTCTCTCGAGAGATGATTCCTTACGACTGCACCCAGCATGGCCACCCTCAAAACTCAATCCCAGACACCCCTGTCACATATACGAACAAACAAGCGAATCGAAGCACCGCACTCAACGCGAATGACCCGAAACTAGAAAGCAAGTAATCGCTTCACACGAACGGACAGTATGCATCTAACGCTTAACCCGTACGGATGCATATAAGGAACAGGCAAGAATCCGGTTCTTTTCAGAACCAACCCTCAACATCAAAGCGAAATCCCCAAGAACACAAATCAACACATATTTCCCTCCGCTAAAACCTCAAGTACAACATTATATATATAGATATATAATATATATATATATATATATATATATACATATATATATATACATATATATATATATATATATATATATATATATATATATATATATATATATATATATATATATATGTATATATATATATATATATATATATGAATTAATCATCTAATTCAGTTCTCAATATTATAATTATTTATATAAGGTTCATGAGGTATGGGGAATAAGTTGCAAAATAAAAAAATGTATTAACGTTGTCAATGCATTATTTAATAATACTTTTTAATAACTTATTCCCCATACCTCATGGATGGTTGCGACCGGTGGTTTGGTTGGTGGATGGTTTGGAACTACAAATTCCGCAACCAATTGTGTGGAAAATTTTTCGTAAACGACTAAAACTGACGCCTTACAGATTTCAACTGGTACAGTATCTACGTGAAGATGACAAGCTTAAACGTAAATAAAACGAACACAATAATGAATAAACACAACGTCCGAATATGGGGGACTGAACCTCCGATAGTGTTGGTGGAGCTTTTGCGTGATTCTCCAAAAGTGAATGTGTTCTGTGCTGTATCTCGCGCAATGGTGTATGTTCCTTTCTTTTTTGAAGAAAACACAGTAACGGGAGCTACATATCATCAAATGTTGTTCAATTGGTTGATGCCACAACTGCATGAGGACGGGGGGGAACTTTATGTTGCAACAAGATGAAACGTCTCCTCACTGACACCATGTCGTTATATATTATCTGGACGAAACACTTCTACAGCGCGATATAAGCCGCGCAACAGCCGACAAACGCGTACTCGTACGGTGGCCACCAAGGGGCCCACCAAGGAAATATTGTTCTTTTCTTGAATTAAATGAAAAAAATAAACCTTTAATTGAAATAAAAGGACAGAAAAAATACAATCAATAATCAAATCAAATATTGCTGACTAGATCTATCATACTAAGCCGGGACGGATGGGTGCATAATAAGATAATTATCTTATAAAATGAAATGCTTACAAACAAATAAAAAGTCCGTGACGCAGCCTCCTACTAAATGATTTTTATTTACTTATTTTCGCTGGAACCAAATCAAATTAAACCACACCTTTCTTTGGTACTTACGTGTTAACGCCATTACCGCTATATATTGGATCGAGAGTTCGCGCTGCCTCGAGTATGTTATCTTGATTTATCTGTCCGCTTCGCGGCGGGGAACCTAATCCGGGGTTAAAAAATAAAGCATTTTGAGTTTTAAAAATGTTTAAATTTTAAATAAAATGTTTTATCTTATGATTTATCATAAAAAAAATTAGGTGTAGATTGGTGGCATTTAAAGATGTAGAAGTGATGGCGTTAATACGTAAGTACCCTTTAATTAAAACAATGTTAATTGTTTAAATTTATATATCTGTAAATAATATATATTAATATATATATATATATATATATATACGGATATATATATATATATATATATATATATATATATATATATATATATATGTATATATATATATATATATATATATATATATATATATATATATATATATATATATATATATGTACATATACATATAGTCACGGACTCTTTATTTGTTTGTAAGCATTTCATTTTTTAAGATAATTATCTTATTATGCACCCATCCTTCCCGGCTTAGTATGATAGATCTAGTCAGCAATATTTGATTTGATTATTGATTGTATTTTTTCTGTCCTTTTATTTCAATTAAAGGTTTATTTTTTTCATTTAATTCAAGAAAAGATCAATATTACAATAACATAATTGCTTTTACAAATTAATTCTTAAAATTGTTCATACAAAAGCATTGCTGAGGAATGATATGTATATCACTTTAGTTTTTAATAAGTTTAGTTTAATCCAATATTTTTTCATTAAATTATATTACACAATAATCAAGTAATACTACTTGAGAGATAAGAAGAATTAAGCCATTACTAGAGAAACAGGAATATCCACACATAACAGATAAACAGATAGAATAGGGTACTACTAGGGTACAACACAAAACCACAGAAATCTAGAGACGTGGCCAGATAAAGTAGACAAAGCAGACAAGTGTATTATTATCGAGGGTACTAGATAAAAGAAGCATAATAGAGACTAAGGTAGGGTTAGTAAGACAGGAGAACATATTTATTTTTATTGAATTTTCCAACCTTATTGTAGATTTAAACGGTTATTAAACTTTGAGTTTGAGGGAAAAACCCCGTTAACTTTCTAGTAATTACTTGCACGTAGTTATTTTTTCAAAACGCTTGAGGAGAAATGAGAGCGATAATATAGGTTACCCTCTGCCTCCTAAATCGTTCTGTGCACAATCTATTTCTTGAATTTTAAGTGATTTTCGTTGTAAGTTCTTCACAAGTGGTTAAAGCAGGATAATTCTGCAATAGCCCTTAAAATTGTGTGGACACCCTCTAATATTTATTTTTCGGCTGGAGTGAAGCTTCGAAATTAATCAATTAAAAAATAATATTCTTTCCGGTTGCAACTAACAATAAGACGCTTTCTACTATAGACCTCAGTAAAGCTAGAGGGACAAAAAACTTATATTGGAAAAATATTTGCTCATTAATAGAATCCAACTTCTGTTTGATGTTCCTTCAGATTGATTAATTTTGCGTATTAGATTAATTTCTTAATCTAACACGATAATTTGAAATATTATTATATTTGTCATAATTTATGTGGTTGTACTTAGATTGACGATAATTTGTTTTTTCTTGGAAGATGCTCTATCATATGTATTTTACAGCTTGTTTGCTTCTTTCTGAGTATGAAGTTATTTATTATGCCAAATGTCAAGAAAAGGCAACACTCCCAATGCCTAGATAATAAATTATGTAAGCAATCGGTTGTTTTCTGTCGAAACGCCGCCATGGAATATGTTTTTATTATCATTTAGAGAAATTTACTATTAGAGATTTAAAAAAACAAGTAGATAGCAAAAAAACCTTCTGCTTCAAGGAAATGTAACTGGTAGTATTAAAATATAATTTTTCTATTTTGAGTCTATAATGAAGTCATTCATATGGGTTGGTTTATAGAAATTGCGTAAAAGGGCGCAAAACAGAAAAAATAGTATAAAAAACTCGTTCATAAGGCGTTTTTCGCACTTGTCCATTCGTTTTCTAAACATGGATACGTGTTGAAAAACCGCGCCTATTGAACTCGTTCTGTAATATATTATTTCAAGGGTTATTTTTTAAAATCGTACCCAGTTTCAGACACTAATGATGTTTGAAAATGTTAATTTATATAAAATCTCATTCACTTCAATTGCACTGCGCTTTTGATATCGTGCCTATTTTTGCGTAGGCCCTATAATGCATAAAACAGTCTGCAATGTATCTGGTAAAATACAAACTTAATATATTTTATTCTGAATAAACTCGTAAATATGTTGTATTATGAGACTGTAACTGCATATACTTTTATTATTAAAGTTTTAATACTAACGACCAGGGCAGCGTTTGTGACTAGATAAAATAGGCGCACGCCTAAGGTCTGTTGTCTGGTTTTTGAGAGATATTTTACACATATATTTTCGATTTTTAATGATATTTTGAACTTCAGTTACAGCAAATTGTCGTTGAGTGAAGGTGCTAATAGTTGACAACCCTAATAAAAGGCTAAGGTTTTTTTTTTCTACTCAATAGTTGTAACCCAATAATACTCTTTAAAAACAATTTCTTATTCAGCTTTGCTATATTTTAGCTCAAGGCTTGTAGGACACTGGGTCCGCTCGTCTCCATTCAGCTCAGCCTTTCAGTCCAGAAAAATATAAAACCCGTGTATTTAAATAGAAACGCACATACTGCGTCCGCTCAGCTAAGCTTGGCTCAGTTCCGCTCCTCTCCGCTCCTTATCCACGGTTTGTGCAGAATACTGTGCCGGAAGTCGGATGCTGGCGGATGGTTCACGCAGGCGCAACACTAACGTTTTCATATATGCGCTAAGGCATTTATGCAACCAAGATAGCAGCACATATTTAACTCTCCCGGTGTAGAGGTGGGGGGATTGAGTGTGTGGAAAAGTGACGTAGCTGAGCGGATGCAATATGTGGAAAAATGACGGAGCTGAGAGGAGCGGACCCGATCGGATCTGATATGTCTGATCGGATCTTATATCTGACCCGAGCTGAGCGGAGTGGATCCAGTGTGCGACAAGCCTAAGGGTACAAGAAAAGTTACATATACTGGGTTGTTTTATTAACGTGTAAATTTAATTAGTGATTGAACTTTATATAAAATTCATATGAATTGTAAACTTTTATGATTCAATTTGCAATGATATTTTAAAAGGGTTTCGTATCGAATGTTACAATAGATTTTTTAATGTATTGCAATAATTGGTTAAGTGGTGGTAATAATCACCCTTTATATATGCTTATGCTAAATTGAAATTAATTTCAAGGATTCATAACCTGTGTAATTGTTAATTATATAAGTTTGTATTTTTTAATTGGCGGTTGCGACAACGTTATTAACATTAATATTAAGCGCACCCAAAAACGCGTATTAATTAAATTTGAAACGTAATTTAAAAATTTCAAAATTATATCATTAAGCCCATTAAATTAATAACTTCGCTTTTAATTAAACGGAAAAGAATTCCGAGTGGTTCCTCATTAAAGCCCACCCTTAGCGCAAGAGATAGAATATAAAACAAACCATATACATAAGATGTTTTTTTTATCTCTATTGGGAACACCCTTAATCGAGAGCCAACTGTGTCTTACGAGTACCATAAAACGATGATTTAGTACAGCAGGATATGCAAATGTATTAAAAAGCTACTAAATATTAACGGCGGTAATTAATACACTAGTCCCGCGCCGCGATTTCGATACGGTTTGGACTGTTTTAAGGATTTATAAGGAATTAAAAAAGTGTTGTACATTACCATACCGACGGTTCTGCAGTCACCCCCGGTCGCACCGCAATAAATCTGGAACACCATCGATAATTAAAATAAAAATCATTTTAAAATATGTACGAGAAATTGGTTATTTTCACATTATAGGTTATTTTGAATATGTACGTAGAAATAATTTTTGGTTGCTTTAACATTTGATCATCAGCAATTTGCAATTGGCTATTTACACATACTGTATATGCAATCTAGGTGATCTATGTATATAAGGTGCATGTCAAACCAGGTATTGTGGTATCACAATCTAAGTATTCTATATCAATCTCGGTATTTTATGACAATCTAGGTAGTCCATGTAAATGTAGGTATTCTATGCCAATATAGATATTCTATTCCAATTTATGTATTCTTTCAGTGCCTGCCCTGATTAACTCAAGCTTGCATTTAACTTAAGTCCTGATTAACAGGCACTATGCGCAAATATGCCAATATTGCAAATACGTCAATATTATTTATTATTATAAATTGGATTATACATAAAACTGACTTTGAAAGATTATCTGGAATTCGCTTAATAATATTTCAGAGTGAAAATCAATATTGCGTAAATTGGAGAGTATTTGTGAAAATTTAGGAAATTCCATCAGCTATTAAGTCGGGCTCACGGGCGCTGTATTACATCCTATTGTAATAAGTTACCCGACAGTGGTCAAAGTTCTAAATTGTCCACCCCAAACTAAATTAAAAGTAAAACTTTGCATACTAGCGATGCAGCACTACCGCGATGCAAGCATTTTAGGTTTCATTTTCCTTTAAATATAAACGATATTTTAAGTATTGTCAACGGATGTATATATGAAAACTGCCAGCTTATACTCTTGACTGTCCATATTTAAATACAATACATTATTATTTTGCATTAAAAAGTTGTTAAAAGAATTTTTTGACAGCAAAAGCTTCGATAATACCTTACTTTATACGTATAATACTGTTATGTTATACTGCATAAAATCACTAGAATTAATAAAAATATCGTGGCATATTAGGGGTATATAAGCTCCCTATATACCCCGATTTATCTCCTATACAACATCTTTACACTCTACAATTTTCTAATAGATTATTGTTTCGGCATTTTTTGCCGTTTTATATATGCATACCCTGGTAGAAATGAAGCCGGGTACCTGATCGGGCGTGGTATGATTATGCCCCATCATCATTGGGCTCCTTCGAAATGCCCCTTCTGGGTGCCCGATGCCAATTTTAATGCGCTATGAAGAAAGCTCTGTATGGTAGGCCCGATCGGATAAATAGTCGGGCGGAAGTTTAGTCAACCGATTCGGGCAAGAACTCGGTAGTCTTTCTAGATCCCATTTGTCGGACCGAAACCGTGTCCTACTATCCACATGATTGGGCCTACCGCACAGGGGCCTTTCTAATAGCGCATAACATTCTAGTCGGGTACCCATCAGGGGCTTTACGAATTTACCTGAATAAAATACTATTGGGGCAGAATCATACCACGCCCTATTAGGTTCCTAGGTTTACTTTCAATTTTGTGTTTTTTAGTCAAATGTCAGAATTCATTGTCTACAGTGAATCAGTTGACAAAAATCACAACAACAAAAAATTAGAATTAAACGACGACGCTATTTAATTATTATTCCGATTATCACACAAATTGATGTGTGTAGTTAATTATTATGTTCGACTTTCGATGAATAAAAACGGTAGTTTAAAAGAATACGTAAATAAAAAAATAACAAAATAAAATTAAAGTCTGATACTTTCAATTTTATTTTTTATTGGAGTAAAATATACTTTTTTGTCTTATAGATATATTGAAACAATAAAAGGTTTATTTTTCTTTTTGTTATGAAGCTGGAAAGACTGGGATGGACAACGTAAAACTAGAAATAAAGTTTTACGTTGTCCATCCCAGTCTTTCACATTGCTTGAAGCATCCAATCTCATTACTTAAAGCATACAGTCCGCTGTTACACTAAGCGAAAGCAATTCTTGCGATTCATAAAAACTTTGGCTTGCCTTATTTTGGATAACTTCTGAGTAAAAAGCACCTGATAGCATCTGAAAAACCTGTTTCATTAAAAAAATCAAATTTACCTGCTTTTTGGTTGATTCACAATTTGACGTCATTCAATCTGACGTGTATGTATTTTGTTTTCATTCAATCGTTTAATTTTCTCCATAACCTCTTTATATGAATTTATGCAAACAAAACTTAGTAAACAATCTGTTTGATTAATTTAAAAAAAAATAACTATTTTTTAACTATTTTCTATTTTCGATTTTGGGGCCCTTTTTTACTTCAAGAAGAATATACGGTCCCCGTTTAGTATAATGAGTAGCAGATACAACCTACAAGAATAGAAGCAATAATTAACCAAATAACTGCGTCAATAGTCATTTTTTTTAAAGAATGCATAGAAGAATAATTTTTATAATCACATACCTCACTATCAGATGAACTTTTTACACCACTAAATTTTATTCAATATTTTCTTTTATACACAAGCCCTTGCTCAAGCTAGATTTTTAAAACTACGACTAACAATTTAAGCCGACTGAAAATTAATTACGCAGTTCCTATGTCGGTTCCCCTCCAGCGCTCGAATGTAAAATGTAAACATTTCGTAAGCTAATAAAATTTTGTGATGAATTGTAAAAATGTGACTTAAGGAAAATGAATCATTAGCAACGCTTGAGCTTATATTTAAATGAAATATTTCATGAATAAATTATAAATAATTCAGAATATTATTGCTTGATCCAAAATTACCTTCTACCATAACAGTTTTATTATGCAGGAGTGTATATTATTTGGTGGTTTATTGTAAATATTGTTCTCTTCTTATTTCTCGAATAAATAGTTGCGATGGTTTCTACGTGGTAATCCATACTTATATTGAATAAATACTTGAATTGAAAAATGCACTATGTTTTAAGCACACTTAATTGGCCCCCAATTATCCACACTTAACTGTGGTGAATTTTTCAATTCAGTATTTTAAGTTTTCTTCTTCTTTAATATTTTTATTGATGCTACCAGTAGATTTTTTTTGTGGTCGACTGTTCATGGAGTCTTCTACATCTGTTTACCTACCTCTGTTTAATCTTTATAAGAATAGTCTCAAAGGTAAATACATTTTGTAGTGTACTGTAACCTGTATTATTGTTCGTTTGTCCTCTTCCAGAGTGTATTGTATTTTCAGAGATAAGAGCCGAGTCAGGTGGTCGCAGACGAGACTTCGCCCTCTCTGCTTCCACCCATCGAAGTGTCAAGACGTACTTTTAAAGGTCTTAGTCCTGTCAATATATATATATATATATATATATATATATATATATATATATATATATATATATATATATATGTATATATATATATATATATATATATATATATATATATAAATATATGTTGTTAAGCCTATATAGTTGTTTTATGTACCTCTCCACTGGACACCCACTTGACCACCTCAATACATATTACATTTATTATACTTAAACTACTACATCACATGTTTGAAATAGTGCATATTTAACACAACAGATCTCCATAGAAGTGTGGTGGTTTTATCACAAATTCATTTAAATAACACTTTGCTTATTGATTACACTTGAGTACTGTTAAATTGAACCACAACAGTCTAGATGCTATACAAAAAAGCTGTTCCCCGATTGGGCCTAAGATAGCAAGGTCTCTTACACTTGACCACTATGAAATCACTTATCTATCATATTTCATTGCATGAATATGTATAAGTCCGAGCTGTTGCCCGGTCGGGCTCCTGATAACTAGGATCCTTATATTTAACTACAGTAAGACATCTGATCTGGCATATTTTATCGTGCAAATACATTTAAGTCCTTGAAACAGTTCGGCCCATGCATACAGTTTCCTGATTGGGCCCATGATAACAGGGTTCCTTATATCCAACCTCGATTAGGCCCCTGTTATTGAATATTTAAACGGGCAAACACATTTAAGCTCGGTTAACATCAGTTACCTGGTGAGGATTATGGTAATAGGGCTCCTTACACACAACCACGGTTAGACTACTGATATAGAATACTTAAGCAGAAAATGAATGTTAGCCCTTGCACATCCGTAGTTGGGCGCATGATTACAGAGTTTCTTATATTCAACCACGGTTAGGCCCCTGATCTGGTATATTTAATCAGGCAAATAAATTTAAGCCCGAGCAGTTCCGTGGTCGGGCTCATGATAATATGGTTTTCGCATTTGCTCCCAATCGGACTGCCGACAGGGCTTATCGAGATCGGATAATGTATTTTACCCTAGTAAGTTACCACATTAGGCTCCAAACAATCGGGTAACTGGAATTTTTCCCGATCGGGTCCGTAAGGTTCATTTAATCAGGCCTTTATATCTCTCCCCGTCGGGTGTTGTTCGATGCTCGGTATTCGAAACCCGACGATTTTTGTACCAGGTGAATTGTATTTTTCATTCTCTGCTAAATTTAACAAATTATGATCGGGAAAAAGTAATTTCAGCAAATCGCCCGATTTTTTTTTATGCAGGAAATGCCAATTGAAAGCGATGAGTTAATGATACGAATAATTACATTTTTTATCTTTTACAACTATTAACCCCCCTCTACTAACTCTTTATAATCATTTTCCTTTAATAATTAATGCCACTACAATTTTCTAATAAAATATTGTTTTTACTTTTTTTCACCATTTTATATTTCTGTAACTTTCTATTTCATTCTTTGCTAAATTTAAGAAATTATAGACAATCAGAAGAAGTTACAGTAAAAAAGACCATCTCTGTTGAGACCCAGAAAGCCTTATGTTGAAAGGTCCAGTTTAAAATGAGTTTCATTTACTTACTATTAGAATTATTTTACATTATATGTATTATATGTAAAATTCTTTGTAGAATCAATATAAATCAAAGCATATACTTATTATTTAACAATAGGATTTTCTTCTTATGCCCAGGAAACGAACCATTTCGTATTACAAAATCTTTAAACTGCTTACAAATAACTAAAACTAGCTATGCATTATTACAGCGTTTCAATTATACTGGATATCTTTAATTAAAATTTATAAGAATGAGTCAAGTCATAAAATGAAAATCCCTTTCAGATTTATTGTTCTGAGCAAATTGTGAATTCAAGTTGAGTAATTCTAATGAAAAGAAGTAAGAAATAGGGGGTTGAAACCTTTGGAGCGCTTACATAATAGAGGGCATTAAACCCGAGTAAAGAACCTTAGCGAATATTTAAAACTTTTTTTATATTTTCCTAAATTCAATATGTTTGTATATTTATCAAATAAATCAATTATTTAGCATCATAAGAGTTATTGCTTTAAACGAAGTTGAACTTTGTGTGTAGCAAATACTGGTATAAAATTTTGTTTGAAAATTGATTAAAGGGTTGGGTGATGTAGAATACAATTTTAAAGTATAAGTGTGTTTCGAAGTCTCTAGTTATATGGAGTTCTATATTATATGTTAAAACAGTATTTTTGCATGGTTACATTTTCAAGAAGAAAGGGTTGTTTGCAAAAAATGTAACACCGCATACGTAATACATGCATTTACATATTTTTGTTTTTGGCATGATCATAAAATGCATAAATCTTAGCCGTAAAAAGATAAAAGTGTTTGTTATGATTCAAATTAGGCAATTTATAAGGCAAACATCGTCCCGATTGTTTTATATAGATTTTTTTTGCTTTGGAAGCAACGCTGTTGATACAATATGTGACATGAAGAATATAAACTAAGAGAATAAATAAGTTTCCACTGAAAATTAGATAAATCAAATAATTGGGTATTTAAGGTTGATTATAAAGGATCTTTACGGTTTTGAATCCGAAACTGACGAATCTCACATCTCAGAGTGTAATTGTTTTCGTTTCAGCAAAGACCTTCTTCGTCATGTTGGGGATTATTCCTTGATATACACCGATACCCAAAGTTATGATGTATAACTATTTTATAATAAAGTCATTTGTATTCTCTTAAAATGTATACTATCATAAATTGTATTTAGGTCTAAGAATTAGATATAAGCGTTGAAATATTATATTCGATTAATTTATATATTTAATATATAATATTATAATATTATTCGTATATTCGATTCGCGTAGTTTGATGTAGAAACATATCATTCTCAGATAAGTTTTAGGACCCTCGGCATAAATCCAAATATAATTCCTCGAGTGCCCAAACAATGAAATCTAGTTATCGGGTTCCTACCACTACCTAAAACTCAGCGCTATATAACAGAGACCCTTTTGCCCACCAAACATTCAATTTGCCATTCAAATCAATTAAATGTTATCTTTACTATTCTAACGAGTATTAAACGAAATAATATAATAATTAAAATTATTATATATGCGTTGTTACAGTTAACCATCGGTTACCCATTAAGTTTGTTTTTTTGTTCATTATTGCTTGATGGTATTCAATAATAATTGATTGACTTTAATTTGAAGTGGGTGACAATTCAGCCAGTGCGTTATTCTACCACTCAACCCACGTTTCTTATGTTATCGATGGAATGGGGCAATTATTTTTTTATATTCTATATTTTTGTTTGCTACTTGGTAACAGCTTCTGTTTTTGTGTCCTCTCAGTTTAAGCAATTGCAATGAGACACTATTATTTTATACTTCTGATAGCACATGATTTTATACATTATTTTTTTTGTGGGGGGGTCGTTTGGCTGCAAAGCCTTTCTGCACTGCTACCAACTTGCTCTATTGTGCTTGACCCTACTACAATTACCCTCAAGGAATTCAACTTCGTGAACGAAGTCTAAGATATTCCTGAGAGGCCTGCTACTCAGCTCCAAGGTGGTCAATCTTGGCTGTCCGTTAGGATGTAGATTTGCACTCCTTTAAGACGTTCCTTTAGGCAGATTTGTGCGCATCTTTCAAGGGCTATAATTTCAGCCTGTAGTTCAGCCGTGGAAGCCTGGCGCAATGCCGTGGACCCCGTGTGAGTCCGGCTGTATATGCCAATTCCTGTACCCTGAGCGGTTTTTAATGCGTCGGTGTACCACATAGACGTTTTGTCTTTCAGGTTTTCGATTCTTTAAACACTGCTTTGGCGGTCATTGATGACCACTTCAATTGTGTCAAAGTCGTATTCTGTAGACATTGCGTCCCAGGGAAGCTTCAGAAATTTCTCTCCGATTTGTTATCTTATTTTCATGTGTCTCTGAATAGGCGATGTACACCTTAGTCTCAAAGCACAGAGAAGACCTTCTTTTTTTACCTGTTTGTGCAGTGGGAGTAGATTCAACAGAACTTCCATTGCTGTGGTTGGAGTAGATTGCGTCGCTCCTGTTATACCCAAGCAAGCAAGTCGTTGAAGCTTTTGTAGCATGTTTTGGGTCTTTATTTCCTTTGTTTTATAACACCATACGAGTGAACTGTAGGTGATAATCGGTCTTACCACTGCTGTGTAAGACCATAGGACCAGTTTGGGTTTTAGTCCCCATGTTTTCCCAAAAAGCTAACGGCTGATTCAAAAAAGCTGCTGTGGCTTTTGAGAGCGTTTGGTTCAGATGCGAGTTCCAAGTGAGTTTCTTATCCAAGATTACCCCTAGATATTTCACCTCCTCGGAGAACTCTAATGTTAGCCGGTTTGGTTTGTTAGGCGCCGGTTAGCCGTTAGATGATTTTCATTATATATATATATATATATATATATATATATATATATATATATATATATATATATATATATATATATAACATATATATATATATATATATATATATATATATATATATATATATATATATATATATATATATATATATATTAATTATCTTAAATATTTTAATTAGCTTTAAGCCATATCCTCCTAGCGTCCAAATAATAAGACGCAAAACGTGTTTGAATGGTGAATAATCTGGAACTAGGGAACTAGGAATAGATTATTTTTATTATAAATTTCGCCCGACAAAATATTTCTTATAAATTTGTAGCCGTCCGCCAAAAATATTATCTTTTAAATGATATCTTTTCTATATATGTTTTAATATATAGATGTAAAATAATAATAATAACATATACTTAAATAATTTCTTCAAATATTGTATATTTTTAAACAATTTTTAACTATATACATATACGTATATTTACAATATATTTTATGATTAAAATATATTTTTTTGTTACTCGAGTATAGCTGTTACACGTATTGCAAGAGATTACAAGTCCAGGTTATTTTTGATAGAATCTCCTACAATAAATAAACCAATTGACGAAGATTCAAATGAAGAAAATTGAATTAATATGCATATTTATTAATTATTATTTGTGCCAGGCAGAAAGTAAAGCAGAAGTAAGTAATTGTTACAAATTGTAGCGTAACCAAAAGACTATAAAAAATCAAAGAAAATATGATATTTATTTTTGAAGAATAGAATAAAATAGGATTTTTTTTTTATTATTTGATGGAAGAATTAATGGAAATGAGTAAATTTAGAAAATATGCGTCTTCAGTCTTGTTTTCTTTACTAAATGAATACATGGCAAGGAGAAAAATCACGGAAGTTCATTTCTTGTCAATAATAAACTGGTGCTGCCATATGTTAGTATTAGAAGTGTACGTCCCACTGTATAAGATTGGGGAAAAAGCACATTAGTCCCTATAAAACGGACATTATAAAATAGATATCCAAGGGAAAAACAACGTAAGTCCTAACTTTAAATTTCGTTTTTCTCAAAATGAATCTAGGTGTGGTTTTTCCCTATGCCCTTCATTTCTTATCCGAGTGTTCATGTGTTGTAAATGTTTTACAATTTAAATTCTAATGAATCCGAATGTATAGAATATATCGACAAAATACCATTTGTATTAATATTCTCGTAGCGTCCAATTAATATCATTAATCCCTCCTATCTAAGTGTTTATAGCGTTGAACCCCCACAGCGCTATAAACACTTAAAACAGTATTTTCGTATTTATAGAAAACTTGGGGGTTTAATAGTGGGTTTCGTATTTATAGTAAATTTAGCAAATATGTGTCTGCTGTGATTTTTTGTGTCTATAGTGCAATGTCTTTCAGGACGTAACTTATTGAGAACTATTGCGAAGTATTTTTTATTGTTAGTATAATTTAACACAAGGATTAAAACGTGTAACGTCCATTTTTCTTTTACAAATCAATGGACCATGAATCTTATTCACAAACTAAATTATTTTATGAAATTCCATTTTTAACGTTTCTCAAATTTTCTTTCGAATGAAAAAATAGGCTTACATATGTTGTCTAGAAAGTTAATAAAATTCTCATTAGAAGATGAACGATCATAATACATATAATTAAATACAGTCTAATTCATTGAAACGAAACCGCAAATATAATAGTATATCACACCAATTTAAAATGCAGCTGATCGACCTAGTTTAATTGTAAAAAAAAGCGACAGAAAATTTAAACGTTAATCATTTTTTCTTTTAATTCCCACTAGGAGTAGATTCAGTCATATTTGTAGTGTAATAAGACTTTAATAATTTTCAATTAAACTGTCGAAAGATTTAAATTAGGCTCCGACTTAAGATGCTATACCTAGAACTGTTTGCTTGAACGAAATTTTTTTGCGAATACTAACTTTGCTAACTTTTTTGTTTCTTTCTTGTTAGGGGATGAATCCATTAAATGTATCTGACCGTAAACAGAAATTGCTTCCATTCTTCCAGAGGATAATATTTTTTAGTTTATTGTTAAGTATTCTTTATTGATAAGGGGTTCGGAGAGAAGTTGCTGTTGCGTGCGTTCACATATGCACTTTCTTATATATAAAATATATTTTAAAGTTATATTTGATTGTAGGTTTGTATTATTAATCTGTACAATTCTGTCTTAGACTAAAAAAAGTAGTATGTCTGAAACTCTAGAAACTAATATTCTCGATTAATTGTAACTCGCTGGGAAAGTTTTAGAAATTAATTACTGAATATTTTCACGTTTCAGTGTTTCCATTATTTTTTTTTCAATTTGCGAATGTTATAAAATTCTCCTACATATATGAATGTCGATTTATCCTCTCTTGAGAATTAAACGCAATAATATTAGGAAAGTTTTATAAATAAACCTGTGCTCTGAGTTCGAGTTCTTTCCTAAGTTTAAGTTTGGGCAAAATTTAAATGCATATCGTTTGTTTGGATGAACAGGGTATTAACCCATAATGTTCTTGCCAGCAGAATTTTATTTTTTTTCTCAGTAATAGCAAAATTGAGCAAGTCAGGAAGTGAACAAAAACGTTATCAATAAAGGTTAATCAATAGTTTAAAAGATATTATAAGAGAGGTTAACCAATTATTTACAGAAATGGAAATTTATTGATTTGAAAACTTCAAATCGCTCTTCAGGCTTTTCTGAGTTAATACCCTGTTCATCTGGACCGACGATATATGGTTGAGGTTTCATTAACTAGGGCACAGTGAAAATGAAAAATATAATTAACTACCATTAATAGTAGTAATTTTCAAGCAGCTGCTCCATGTAGTTTTATTGCCAGAATGTCAAATTGCTGTAAATTTTTACTTTTCCAAAATTTTCCTTCAAGTCCTACTAGTGGATGAACCTATCTACTTATGTATCGAATCATTAAAAAAAATCGCGAAATTTGATAGAAAAATAGATAAAAGTTGAAAATTTGGATGTTTGTATAAAATGCCTGGAAGGCACATGTGTACAAATAATCGATATGAATTTATTACTTGGAATTGGTAAAACCATACAACATTATAGATAATCAGATAAACTTAATAAAGACGGAACAAAGCTTGAATATATAAATATGCCACGAAGAGTGCCACGAAGGTGGACTGAAAGCTATAGAATAACTGACAAATTTCATACGGGATTTGTTTTTGGTAGTCCTAAAAAGACTCATTAGTATTATAGAGCTCCGGAAAGGTTGAGTATATTCAAGCTTTGTTCCGTCTTTATTAAGTTTATTACTTGGAATTTGAAAAAAAAAAACGTTTTGGGAAATGATAGTCCTAATAGATGGTAAAAAAATAATCTTGGAAAATTTTGAAAATTAATCATCTTTGCCGTTCCCTTTTTAAAAAGTGAGGAAAAAGCAAGTAAGTATTTATAAATTATCTAAATCACGGGTTCTTAAACTGGGGTCCGCGAGATACGAACAATAAAAAATGGTTGCAAACAGTTCATGAAGACGTTGATTTGTGATTTTTTAATACTTTTTACTACTATTTTTATCCATTTTGTGTTTTTTTTTAAATTCTATATCCTTAAATATTCATCTCAATAAATGCGCAAAACCATTTACTAAAGGAACCATCGATACATTTTTACCAATATTTTTAAAGTAGTGTAATAATAAATTAAATCACAGGAACGACGTAAAATGCAAAAAAAGTTGTTCAAGAGACTACTCGGACTACATTAGTTCAAGAATCCCTGCTCTAAATGATTAATATGTGTATGTTTCAAATAAAATTCTATTTACATATTTTATGATGTGTTTTTCTATGCAAAAGTTATGCAAACGAAATTTTGAAAAATATTTATCAATAAAGAAGTTAGTTTAAGCAGAGGGTAGGTATCATATAGAGACCCAACCACGGCATAATCTTGTGATCGCCCCTCTTGTCCCACTTTGGACTAAGAAAGTGGCGACATCATGAGTCTAGTGCAAAACTCACTGAATTGATTAAAGGAAACTTTGTCATCTGCTACTCAATAAAATCTTAGGTTTGAAACTTCGCCAAAATCGTATAGTGGAGCCATATAGACAATAAAAGCAGCTCGGTTCTCAAAAAAATTGAGCGTAGAACCAGATGAGAATACATTTTACAAAGTAAAAAAAATCTACCTACGAAATGGCTATTTACGACATTTTTCTGTGGTGCAGACCTTTTTATTTTGAGAAAAAATCAGAAACTAATCATTTGTGTTTTTTAGCGTTTACATCGTCATATCTGCCAATCTAATTAATCTATAGCCTTGGTCAAATTTGAAAACAAAAGTAATTATATTTCTTTATCACATCTAGGTTGAGCTGTTATGTAGTCTGTTATGTATAATGTATATTATATTATGTACTATTATCTATCATATCTAAATTATATTAAACAATAATATCGACGATCACATCTGCATCCTTTGTGTCATTATGTGTGGGAGTGCAATGGAGCTACGAAGAAACGCGAAATAAACGATATGTTATTGGAGTTTGGACGCGAATTGGCGGCTCAAAACCGAGCGCTGAGTATTTACATCGCATTGTATTTAATTGTATAGCTTTTTTATTGTAAGTCATAAAATTATAAATTTAACACTAATATGATCACAAAGGATGAGATAAACTATTCTGAAAAATACAAAATTTTGATTAGGGCATTTATTTTGGAGATATCGCGACAGAAACGAAAAAATTGACTAAAATAATTGGATTTTCAACCATTTGAAACTGAGATATTGCTGTTTTAAGTTTCGTACTCCCGTAAGCGACACAATGAACAGTAATCTTTGAAAATTATAAAAAAACATTTGCTATACAAAACTTTTTATCAAAAATATATCAAAATATTGGTATTATTTTCTTCTTGATCAACATGTATCTAACTCGATGCCCTTTTTAATGCCCTTTTGCATCGGACGATTTTTGACGGCTTTGGGATTTTGAAACTTCATATAACAACAAATCCCCCACGGAACCAATTTTTATGGATATATTTAAGCGCCGAATTATTCCGGCACTGCGAGTTACGTTTTTATTTAATCGGAATAGTGGTGCATGGGTATACTTGAAAACTAAAACTACGAGATAGAACTTCTTTTTTATTTATTATGTTACATGGAAGTTTATTTAAGAAATAAGGTATAAAAAGTTAGTAGAATTCCTATGAACAGAAGTATAATTATTATTAACAGCATAGCTGAAAAACAGCGAATAACCAATCTACAATAAGAGGTAAAACAGAATATGTAATAATAATTTGCTTAAAAATATCAGCTATGTACATATACAAGGTGGGCCATTGAAAACGAAACAGAGGGATTTTCGGTTGGTTAAAGATGAATTCTCAAAAAACGCTCGGACACGTCGACTTTGTTTGTGAGGGGGACACCTTTTACAAAAAAAATTGTAGACAAATCACTTAACCCCTTCGCGCTGGGACTCTCACAACCTCTAAGATTTTAAATGGCACGGTGGAGTAAGTGATACCTCATTGGAAAGCTCTTTTTGCCCTGAATACTAAACGGTTAACATTTTCCAAATTTATCAATTTGTTGTCGAGATTATTTAATTTCAAGTTATAAACGCGTTCTTTAAAAAAACCACGTGGTCCGGTCCCCCAGTTGAAATTTAGGAAACGCTACACGTCAATCGTCTCGGAATCGAATGAAATTTTCGATTCCATCATGACCTGGCGGTTTCGACTCGACCTCTCTCCACACGAACCCCAGAAGTAGGCCGCAAAAAAAATGTACCGATTTTTCGGAGGCCACGGCGATGCTCCTCAGAAAGAGAAATTCTTTTCGCCTGGGGAGCATCGCCGTGGCCTCCGAAAAAGCGGTCAATTTTTTTGTGGCCGAGTTTTGGAGTTCGTGTGGAGAGAAGTCAAGTCGAAATCGCCAGGTCACGACGGAATCGAAAATTTCAATCGATTCCGAGACGACTGACGCGTATCGTTTCCTAAATTTCACCTGGGGGACCGCAACATGTGGTTTTTGAAAGAACGCGTTCATAACTTGAAACTAAATAATCTCGACAACAAATGGATAAATTTGGAAAATGTTAACCGTTTAGTATTCAGGGCAAAAAGAGCCTTCCAATGAGGCATAACTTACCCTACTGTGCCCTTTAAAATTTTAGTGGTTGTGGTCCCAGCACGAAGGGTAAGTGATTTGTCTACAAATTTTCTTGTAAAAGGTGTCCTCCTCACAAACAAAGTTGACGTGTCCGAGCGTTTTTTGAGAATTCGTCTTCAACTATCCTAAAATCCCTCTGTTTCGTTTCCAATGGCCCACCCTGTATAGTAACTTGTAAAATTGTTAATATTTTATTGCAATCTGGGTCGCTTTCGAGGGGGACCCTCCGAGGTTACATTTTCTTTTAATAGTTTTTTTATGCTGTGCAATTTAGTTAGGATTAATATATTCAAAAAAAATTGTCGATGTACCGAACAATTTGATCTATTTAACCAATCGGACACAACTATAGTTTGATTAACCCTATTTAAAATATACGTTTTTATATGCGTCTATGTGGCGTTTTTGTTATAATTTTGTCATACAAGGTTAAAGTAGCTTTAGCAACGCGATATGTTTCTTCCCGAGGTCTAAAGAGGAATTCAATTTTATCATTTTCTTTAGAAAAATCTCGATTTAAAATTAGAATTTCTTTCTGATCGTTTAATACTTTGTCTGTGTTAATTAAATTTTGCTTGCATTGGTCGCATTTAAATCTCAAAATCGTTTTTCTTGTTGCATAGCCGGCAAAATAATTAACTGAACATGATTCTAAAACATTTAATTCTTCGGTAGAATCAGAATATGTTACCGAGGAAGAAGATGACTTTGAGGAAGTGGGTTGACCTATTGTTGATAAAATAGTCCCTTGGAGTTCAGGATTACAAATATCTTCATTATTTTGAAATAAGAACTCATCCTAATCGTTCTCACAGTTCGCTTCTGCACTGCATTTTTCAAGAGACGTAGTTATTGCAGCTTGTAAGGATTGTCGAAAGTGTTCTGCCGATGGGTAAGGATAAAACCCACGCCTTTGCCTTATTTTAGAGAATAGATTTTCAATTGGATATTGGTTGAGGCGACTTGTCAGAAAATAATCTACAGAATCTTTCTCGGCGTTCCACAGTCCCAAAATGGCATTAATCCTTTGTATTAACCCATCAAAACAAAATGGTCTATTTTTTTGTACCGACCAGGTTTTAATGTAATCTATAGCACATTTAAAATTTTCATTCATCGGCACAGCATGCGACAAAGCGCATTGTGCCGGATTTGAAGAAAATTTACTTCTAGAGTTTAGATTTAGGTCAAAAATATCGTTCATCTTTTAATAAAAATCGGCGGTATTGTTCGCGGTAGGAGATATTAATTATTTGCTTGCTACACACGTTTTCATAACAGCATAAAATGTTTTGCTGAACACTTGTGTAGCTAGGCTGACGTTCATTTTTTCAAAATGGTTGGGTCTCATGTGTTTATCTGCAATTTTTTTTAGAGCATCAGACAATCTATTTGTTTTATTTATTTCATACGTGCGAATAACGTCATCCCAAAGTACTTGTTTTCCAGCAACCAAAAAGTCCTTCCTTTTAAGTAACACATTTCTTACGCTTTTAATTAAATGTGGGGTGTCAAATGCTGCAAAAATCTTTTTTGACTGATAAACAAAAGACGGCGTCTTGTGTTGCGCCGAGGATTTTATGCGCTTTTCGGTTATTTGACCCTTGATCACAGACGATTGCTTTTACATCGAGCCCCGACTCAATTAAAAATGACAAATTGCTTTTAATTAATTGTACTAAATTTGTGGCACTCACGGCGGTTGATGACAAATAGTATTAAATAGGCATCTTCTAATTATCATATAAGAGATGTTGGTAGCGAGGGACGCGTCGTATTTGGTTGGTTAGTTTAAATTAAGAAACATGCAGTTTTCTGCTCAACATAATGTAGCTTGAGCTTCAGCGCTTCAGCTACTGTCCGCAAATCACTGACGGCAGAGCTGACGGCCGATTGCTACTGAATTTAGTTATATGCCTCGCGGTTAGATGGCTTTGATAGCGACCCCTATGTTGGGGTTTGTCATCCGGTTTCAAACATTTGCCCAGGGTTGGACCTCTAGATATACCTAGTCTCTGGTTTAAACAATAAAGCACAGGCATACTACCATTTATCTTCGTGTCAAGAAAACAGTGCTGTGACCAACGAAGCTGTGGTGGGATGATTTTTTTTTTATAAAAAGCCCTGTAAACAAATAAATATGTAGCTACTCTTAAGTGACATTCGAAAGAAAATTATTCATATTTGGTTTACACAAAAAAAACAAAGAAACTGAGTCTTAAAATAAATATTTGTCTATGATTTTTTATTGCTGGAATTTATCCCCCGTTTCATATCGATATGACTCAATTATAAATATTATATTTGTCCAGACACCGAGATGAGAGTTAATCTGTAATCGAAAAAAATGGGATGTCCACAAATAATAAACACCCTCTAAAATCTCATTAAAAAGCAATTATAATAATTTTTTTTAGTAATAATATAAACTTCATAGCCTAATCTTCGGTTACATATTTTGGGTTAAATATTAATTAACATTCAAATTACCAATTTTGTGAGTAGGATGGTTGCGACAGTTTTCTCGGGGATTCCGCGTTGATGCTGAGGGTTGGCTCTGAAAAGAACCGGATTCTCGACGTTTCGGCGAACTAACATTCGCCATTCTCAAGAGATATATGCGTCCGTGCGGGTCAACCGTTAGACGCATACTGTATGCATACATTCTCGACGTTTCGGCGAACTAACATTCGCCATTCTCAAGAGATATATGCGTCCGTGCGGGTCAACCGTTAGACGCATACTGTATGCATACAGTATGCGTCTAACGGTTGACCCGCACGGACGCATATATCTCTTGAGAATGGCGAATGTTAGTTCGCCGAAACGTCGAGAATCCGGTTCTTTTCAGAGCCAACCCTCAGCATCAACGCGGAATCCCCGAGAAAACAATACAACACATCTGACAATGAGACCAAGAGTGGTGTCCGTGCAAGTCAATGATATTTATTGATCGGATGGACAGTAAAAGCCAAGCAAAATCAATTTGACTGTCCTAGTGGTCTTGTCAAAGGATTTAATTTCACAAAATTCTTAAACTAAAAACGAGTTAATATATAAATATAAATATATATATATATATATATATATATATATATATATATATATATATATATATATATTTATATTTATATATTAACTCGTTTTTAGTTTAAGAATTTTGTGAAATTAAATCCTTTGACAAGACCACTAGGACAGTCAAATTGATTTTGCTTGGCTTTTACTGTCCATCCGATCAATAAATATCATTGACTTGCACGGACACCACTCTTGGTCTCATTGTCAGACTACTTATCGTCGCCTTGGGATCCTTTTCTCATCATAGCGTATCCACTGATAGATTTAAGCCGAGCTTCTGTCAGTGTCTTTCCGTTATAGTTTCCGTCAGAAGATGCCCGGTGCGTTTCTACTTTATTTATATATGTTGTGGCAGTTCCAGGACTCTTTCCATCATGATAACTATCTGATGGCTCCACCTGCCGTGCTCGCTAGTGCACCATCATCACCCTCTGCTCCATTGAGTTTTGTCATGGAGTAAATAAGAATGTCCCTACAACCCGTTTTTGTTGGGGGTAGGGTACCGCAATCGGCAGTTTCCATGTAACTTTCCATTGGTTTGTAGCAAGTAGGCCTCTGTTTATTGTGCGCGTAATCGTTTGACACCGGCAGATCCAATGTTACTGAAGATTTCCGTTTGTATTCGCGCCCTTCCAACCTGAATCGATTATTATCGTAAAACAGTCTTCGTCGTTGTTGATTTATTCTATCACTGTGTATCCGAGCGGGGTGCCACCCTGCCCTAACCATGGCCAGCGCATCGCATAAGACGCTGAGAGTTAGGTGATAATAACACTTTTTACACCTTGTGTGTTTGTTTCAGAATTTTGATGCATGAGGGCCTTTCTTCGCTTGCGCCAAACAGTTTGTTATTGTGTTTGTTTTCTTTGGTCTTTGTCGTGATCTTCTTATCCAGAGACAAACACTTTGTTATTCTGTTTGTTTTCTTTGGTCTTTGTCATGATCATCTTCCAATGTCAAACACATTGTCGATGTGTTTGTTTTCTTTCGTCCTTGTCGTGATCATCTTGTCCGAGGTCAAACAGTTTGTTATTATGTTTGTTTTCTTTGGTATTTGTCGTGATCATATTCCAAAGACAAACACTTTGTTATTGTGTTTGTTTTCTTTGGTTCGTATAGCGATCATTTTGGTACAAGGGCAAACACTTGTCGTTTTCTTTGATCTTTGTTGCGATCATTTGTACCAGGTCAAACACTTCGTCGTTGTGTTTGTTTGTTTTGATCTTTGTCGCGACCAGTTGTACTCGTGACGTAAGCTCACACATGACGTAATTTATTGGTCTAGTGAGCACAAAGTCTCATAAGATTTCCGCATCTCGGCGAATGAAGTTGATTGTCTTTGTTTCGTTCACCTCCCTGCCCGCGATCATTATTCTGAATCCGATAAATAAAAGATGATGTCAGTATAAACGCATCCCCGCTGTTATTGTTGTAAACGCAGCGGTCAAAATCAATAGCGTAAATGATTGGCTGATCTTGTTATTTATAGCACTTTCTTAGGTACAACATTCTTAGGTGCTGTTTTCAGAGTTTAGCGACTGTATGCCGAACATAGCTGAGCCGTCCTAGTGACTCTTCTGTTCAAATTATGTCTACAGTCGTTGGTCGTTCGGAATTTCTTTTGTTTGTTTTTAAATTGTTGTCTGTTTGTTTGGAACACCCAAAGGGTGAAAATTGTCTCAGTGGTCTCATTTATTTTCATTTTGTCTAAAAGTTGTGACCATGTCGTTTGTTTCTATATTGTAGAAGTTGATTTCATGTCGCTATTTTGTAGAAGTTAGCTTAATTTGTGGTTTTTTATCTAATTAGTAGGAGTACGTTCATTCTACTTCTTTTATGGATTTTATTTTTGTCCATCCTGGCCTATTATTGTCCAGATTTGTGCTGAAGTGGGTTACTTCAGGGGCGGCGGGATGTTCGAGCCAATTTTATTAAATCTATATTTTAATTCGAAATTTAAATCGATTTCGGCATCGATTAAAAGAAGGGGAAAGGTGTATCGACCTGGGCCGAAATCTCGCGATTTTATTAATTTCGCCGCGAATTTATATATTTGCAGTAGTATGCTTCGAGTGTTGGAAGCGAAAAGACACGGGTTGAAGCGCGAACCCGGGGCGATCGAGACGTGCACACAGCTAAATTTAATAGCTTCAAGTTAATAAGGGGGTGTAATCACGAGCCAAAGGGCTGCAGCGAACACAATCGTCTGGAAGACAACAATTTTAAGGAAATCCCTCCACTTATTATCCCTATTTCCTCCCTTGAAATAGACGCCGGAAAGACGGGCAAAATGGGGCGGAGACGCGAGCAACCCTAAAAGGTAAGTGATCAAACCAGCCCAGTTTAAAATTAGCAAATTTGAATTTCGTGAAATACGGACCAAACATTGTTCAACTTTATATTCGTATATATTGACACATATTTCTCAGTAACTGCACAGTCCCTTCTTATACACATATATATATATATATATATATATATATATATATATATATGTATATATATATATATATATATATATATATATATGTATAAGAAGGGACTGTGCTGTTACTGAGAAATATGTGTCTATATATACGAATATAAAGTTGAACAATGTTTGGTCCGTATAGCGATCATTTTGGTATAAGGGCAAACACTTGTCGTTGTGTTTGTTTTTTTTTATCTTTTTTGCGATCATTTGTACCAGGTCAAACACTTCGTCGTTGTGTTTGTTTGCTTTGATCTTTGTCGCGAACACTTGTACTCGTGACGTAAGCTCACACATGACGCAATTTATTGGTCTAGTGACCACAAAGTCTCATAAAATTTCCGCATCTCAGCGAATGAAGACAACAATTTTAAGGAAATCCCTCCACTTATTATCTCTATTTCCTCCCTTGAAATAGGCGCCGGAAAGACGGTCCAAATGGGGCGGAGACGCGAGCAACCCTAAAAGGTAAGTCATCAAACCAGACCAGTTTAAAATTAGCAAATTTTATTTTCGTGAAATACGGACCAAACATTGTTCAACTTTATATTCGTATATATTGACACATATTTCTCAGTAACTGCACAGTCCCTTCTTATACACATATATATATATATATATATATATATATATATATATATATATATATATATATATATATATATATATATATATATATATGTATATATATATATATATATATATATATATATATATATATATATATGTATAAGAAGGGACTGTGCTGTTACTGAGAAATATGTGTCTATATATACGAATATAAAGTTGAACAATGTTTGGTCC
The DNA here is from genome assembly GCA_944588485.1 of Phosphuga atrata. Taxonomy (NCBI): domain Eukaryota; kingdom Metazoa; phylum Arthropoda; class Insecta; order Coleoptera; family Silphidae; genus Phosphuga; species Phosphuga atrata. The sequence goes on along the minus strand of CALYMW010000136.1, from coordinate 351 downwards.
GTATTTCACGAAAATAAAATTTGCTAATTTTAAACTGGGCTGGTTTGATGACTTACCTTTTAGGGTTGCTCGCGTCTCCGCCCCATTTGGACCGTCTTTCCGGCGCCTATTTCAAGGGAGGAAATAGAGATAATAAGTGGAGGGATTTCCTTAAAATTGTTGTCTTCATTCGCTGAGATGCGGAAATTTTATGAGACTTTGTGGTCACTAGACCAATAAATTGCGTCATGTGTGAGCTTACGTCACGAGTACAAGTGTTCGCGACAAAGATCGAAGCAAACAAACACAACGACGAAGTGTTTGACCTGGTACAAATGATCGCAAAAAAGATAAAAAAAAAACAAACACAAC